>PVKE010010261.1:0-42876 GCA_004027555.1 Craseonycteris thonglongyai | reverse complement strand
AAAAAAAAAAAAAGAGTTACAGAGATAAAATCATGGAGCAGATGTGGACTGTGCTCCCAGGAAGCTCACAGTAGAGGCAAAGGGATGGCTCATGTGACCGAATAGCACCAGCACAAGGTAAAGGGGCTGAGGGAACTTCTTCTACAGAGGGTCTTCTATCTGACAGCTATACATTGGGGGTGGGGTAAGGGGTGGGGGGCAGTGGCTAGAAGGAGGTGGAGTCTTATAAGAAGTGTGTTGATTGTTCTACCTTGACATTGCCCCTCAAGTGACCTGAGTGTGACCTCAGTCTTTTCAGGGCTGGGTGGGTTGTGAACTCTAAACCTACAGGGCTATTTCCAAAGAGAGTAGCTGGGTCACATATGCAAAGGGAGGGTGAAGAGGAGGTTGTATCTGAAGTTTATTACAATGCCTCCTTCCTGTAAAGGGATTATACACTGGGGTGCATGAGTAAAATGATACTTCTGACTCCTCGTAGAGTGCTTAAAGGGGTAGATTACAATGTAATTGAGGAGAGACTCAATCTAGGTTTTTTGTGTGGCATAGCAAGATCTATGGCTGTGAAATTAAATCAGACTTGCAGTAATACCCTAAATATCAATGCTCAGAGTCCATCTATCCTTGACAGGCAGGAAGTCCTCTTGCTTCCAGAAGTTTCTCTCCCCAAATATTTGTGGGCCCTCTGTCACAGATTTTGTTTGTGCGTCTCAAATAATCCCTTGGTTTCTCGGAACCAGCAGTTTCCCATAGCTGTAATCAGAGCCTTAGCCACAGGCTTCGGCCAACCCAGGATGCTCCATATGCATCCAGATGGCCTCTTGGCTTCTGCAACTCTTCTTTCTCCAGCCCAGTTGAGAGATGCCTATCTCGGCTGACCAGCTCTCTCAGACGCGTTTGGTACAGCAGGGCTGCTGGACCTCAGGGGCCCAGTCTCTCCTTGGCCCATGGCCCACTGTCCCAGAATGAAGAGCACCTCCAGCAGGGCTCTGGCTCCACATCACACTCCTCTGGGACCTTGGCTTCTCCAAACCTCAGAGCCATTCCACCACCATATTCAGTCCTGATTTCGTTCTGCTTTGGGGCTCCAGACATAGCAGGGCCTCTATTTAGGGTCCTTGAATATTTGCTGGCAGTTAAGGAGTTTCCTGAACAGGCACAAGGAAGCCCAAGAACGTCTTGGGGAAGGTGTTAGCCAACCTCACAACACTGACCCAGCCAGCTGTGTATATGGGTCAGAGGGTGGGTAGAATGGGGAGGGGGGCATGTATTTTTATTCCACTGGGGTGAAAAGTGTTAGAATTTTTTCAAAAATGAACATGTGTGCAGTGAAGCTTTGAAGGGCTACTTAGGGTAGGGGATGGTGAAGTGGACACACAGATATGCAGGAGGTTTGTAAACCTGAGTTACTGCCCCCAGGGGCAGCTCCATCCGTTTGTGTGAGCTTGGCTCATAAGTAACAAGCTACTATAGCTTGCTGGAGAGTCGCAGCTCCTTCTGGATTGCTGAAACTTGAAATCTACGCTAGATAGAGGAGATGGGATGTACAGGCAATGGGAGGACAACGTAAATGGAATATGAAGCAAGGAAGTTGAGGAGGGATGAGAATACTTGGAGAAAAGGGCATTTGTTATTATTTTTGGCCATCTCCCCAACCCCTCCCTCTCCCCCTTTATCTATGAGACATTCTTTATCTGGCCAGACAGTAGTATCCTCTTCTCTCTGTAGAAGCTGGATAGCATCTCAGCTTTCTTGACAGCTAGACCATAGTCATACGATGAATGATTCACCATCAGACTTGCTCAGAGTGGACTTTGACTTGGAAGTTGCGAATCTGAAGAGCTGGAGCTCTCCAGTCATATCTTAGTGAGGTTACTGGTGCCATGGTAGCTGGATCGAGCTTCCGGAGTCCAGGCTGGTCACGGGTCCAGCAGCGGGGGCTGGTGTCCCAGAGCAGTGTTGTCAGTGGAAGAAGCACTTGCATCTCTGTCCAGTAGGAGCAACAGTCATATCTTTCTAGAATCTGGTTGATGAGAGAATTTTGGATTTTTTTTTTGAATGGGGGTCATTTAAACCTGATTCTGATCCTGGAGGCCTCCATCAGCAATCCGATATCCTTTAGTTATCAATTTCCTTTCTGCCTCAGTCATCCAGCTCACAACTAAGAAATGTGACACCTAAATAAACAACATGCAAAGCCACCAAACAGCTTGATTATAAAATGTTTGCAAAGGAGGGAAGAGGCACCCATAATCCTCTCACATTAACACAGAAATAATGACCCCTTTGATTCCCCCATGACACTTTTCCAAAGTATTTCCAAGGACACCGAGTATCGTGTGGACAGAAAAAGTCTTCATCATCAAATGACTTTGGAAATTGAAAGATGTTCTGTGTCATTATAGTTTTCTTTATGTCAGTACTTCTGAAAACCTTTAGTAGGCTAGCTCACTTTGTGAAGATTCAAGAAAAAAACCCAAAACAAAAACAACTACATTTGTTTTCCTGGGAGCACTTCAAGGATATTGAGGAGCACGTGCTACAAAATGCTGCCTACGCTCTTCTCACATGTGCAAGTGAGGTACGTAATGGTATGCAGTAGGCACACGCGGCCTTGGGCCCTGCTTTCTTCTGTCATATTGTGTCATAGGTAGGAGCTGTGAGGGCAAGGCTTTCATGGAGGACATGTCTCCTCTTTAGTCTCTGAGGTCTCGAGGTGTGGACCTGAGATCACCCAGCAGGCGAGAAGGTGGGAGCCTCTGCCCTGAGCTAGCAGAGCACGTCAATGCTACTTAGTCTCTGTTTGCATGTATTCTGATAGAAGCAGGCCATCAGGACTTGATAAGAGGGCCAACACCTCCTAATCCTGAAACAAATTTAATTTATTTGGGCATTTCCAACTCACAGAAGAGCATATCCAACTTCACATCCACTCCCCAGCTCAAGGGTGAGACGCTTCATGGTGATTAGACACAGCCTATAAAGGAAGAAAGAAAACCTGATTTTCTTCAAAGAGGACGCAAGGACAACAGGCCGACTGCAGCAGGGTTTGTCATGCAAATGGACAAAGAATATCCTTGTTGCTCCCAATTATGCCTAGTGTGGAAAGAGCACCGATTTAAGGAGACTTAGAGAAAAGAAAAATAATGGATCAGTTGTGGGGCACTGGTGTTAAAGAAAAAAAAACACCAACCTTTTCACTTTATTATCTTTTTTCACCTGCTGAGTTGGCCCGGAAAATATGACACTCGTTGATAGCTATATCCCATCTGGGCAACTGAACTCTGCTGGATAGAACAGGGAGCTGAGGAAGGCACAGCGTGAATCTTCATTCAAATTTGTGTTCAGTGGGGACAGAGACTTACTGGGTTTTTCCACTGCTGCATCCTCAGAATGCAGAAGCATCATGCTATAACTATTTGTAGAATTAATGAAAGCTGTCTCCTTAGACAAGACCTGGTTTTGTAGGCCTCCTGTCCCCAAATCCTGGAACCACAAGGGGTCTCAGGCTCAGTGTAAATGTGATTCAGAACTAAACCCAACTCGACCTCTTTTACACCAGAAAATCTTAGCACAAGTTGACTAAGAATGAGATAAAACAGAGTTAATAATAATAATCATAGTAATAATAATAATAGTAATAATAATAAACCTCTCCCTGATAATTAAAATCTGAAGCTCACCTTTGTGTGGACATATAAGTCAAATTTATGTGACCAGGGTAGTGCAAACAAATTCAAGTCTGTGTCTTCTACTAGCATTCATACAGCATTAAGAGACTAACTTATTAGCTGGTAAGTGGGATAAAATCAAATCTCAGATGTAAAAAGTACTTTGGTGGTAAATCTAATAAAAGATGTGTAAAACCTCTCAGATGAAGATTATAATTCTTTATTGAGCAGCATTACAGAACATATGCGTTGAGAGATATTCTGTATTCATTGACTGAAGGACACGCGGTTGTGAAGAGGCCCTTACTTTCAAGTTATTAGAGGCAATGCCATCCCAATATAAAATTCCACTGTTTTTCTCTGTGGAATTTGACAAGATGATTCTAAAATGTATTTGGAAGTAGAGGCAAGAATAGCCAAACACTCTTGGAGAAAATAACAAAGTGAGAGGTCTTGCCATCTAGATATTAAGAGTTACTTTAAAGCCACAGTAATTGAGATAATGTGTCGTTGGGGCTGGGGACGACAAAAAGACTACAGATTAGAAAGGCGGCCTTGCAGATCAGTGACTAAGGGTAGACTTTTAAATAAATAGTGCTGGGAAAATGTATTATTTATGTAGAAAACACACAAATATGTCCCTGCCTCACATTATAGATTTTGTTGAACCAGTTAGATCTGTCACTGTTATAGGTAAAAAACAGTCAAATATAGGCAATTATATCATTTTACCTATTACAAAATTCCAGGTAGATTAAAAACCTAAGTATAAAAGATAAAACCACAGAAAACTGAAGAAAACCATTTTCATGTCTCAGGATCAGAAAACAAGACCAACAAACACCATCAGGGCAAGACTGATACATTTGACTACACTGAAACCAGAAACTCTCTTTATCAAAGCTGCCATAAAGAGAGTGGAAAGATAAGCAACAGAGTGTAACAACATATTTTAAACTTACATAACTGATTAATGTTTTCTATTCAGAATAATAAAAATAACTCCTAAAATCAATATGATGACAGGCAAATAGTAGAAAAACCATTCAAAGAGTTATATACATCTTCCAAATTATACATATTTTATAACACAAAATTTAAAAAATGACATTTTTTTGTTTGTTTGTTTTGGTTAGTTTTTTAAACATCATTAATCTCATCTTCAGCATTTGGAAACTGCAAGCTTAGCATGGTGGGTACAAGTGTTTCAAAATTCTAATTTTTTTTGAGAGCTCAAATTTTATCACTAGCTACAAATACTGTCAATTGTTTTTCTTGAAATGACAGGCACACTTGACTTACTTTAGACCAGTTACCCTAGTCTAAAAAATCACAGTTTGTCAATTGTTGGTATTTTTTTAAAGGATTTTTTATTTATTTTTTTATTTCACTGTTTGAGAGCAGGAGAGAGAGAGAGAGAGAGAGAGAGAGAGAGAGAGAGAGAGAGATGTGGGGAAGGTTCAGAGCAGTCTCCATAGTTGTAAGTCATTAGTTGTGACATGTTTTCATTCCAAGCAGGTGGACGTGGGGCTGTGTTCGGTGAGAACTGAACTGGGGGCCTCCCGCGTGGGATGCAAGAACCTTCCCCACCAAGCCATCCGTGCAGTTCAGCATATAGGTTTGCATAGGAAAGGGCTGGGATTTGAACCCAGGACCTTGTAATTGCAAGGCAAGTGCTCAACCTCTGAGCTATCCCAGCATCCCCTGTCAGTTGTTTTTTTCAAGTAAAAATGGTGTCTCATGGAAAAAAGCAACTAGTTTCAGCTGGAGACTCAGACAACCTCATCAGTTCTTTTCCTTGTGGCAACTTTTGTACTTGGGTGTGTGGCTGAGATGCTTTAGGCATTCTTCTCATTTAGTCATAGAATTGAAAAGATCTGCGCTGAAGGGCAAGACACAATAAAATTACTAATTTTAACTTTTTGTCAGGTGAAACTGGCATTTTTTTATTGTGAGTAAAAAATAGAACCATGAGTCCAGATTGCTGCCATTGTCTTGATCTGTGCTAAGTGCCTGAAATTTTACCACCATCATCAGTTCAAACGTCTGTGCAATGAAAAAGGTAAGTATTATTAATATCTGAGGAGTCTTGGAAAAATTGTTTGTATTTCGTGGATCCCCTGAAAATGTGCCGTGGACCCCTGAGGCTCTGTAGACCACAGCTTGACAACCATTGCCTTAGATGCAGGATTTCCCCACTGTCAACAGCAAAGCAATAAAAGAAGCATCTAGTATCCAGGTGCTCGGTTATCTTTCTTTTCCGTCATAGACTCTCAGGACCATCTGGCCTAGTTGGTTATCAAGGACATATTGATGGGAGCAACATGCTGGAACTCTTTTGACATTACTCATTTGAGTAATAACGGACATGACTTTGGGGATGGATGAGCTGAGCTCAAAGACAGAAAGAGGCAATTTCAACTTAAATTATTTTTCCAAACTGGATGTTAATGGTAGGTTGTGTTTCAAACTAGATCAAACATTTCCTGGGGTCTAAGTGTCATGAACCTACTTACCATATTTTATAGGTTAAGATTCTTTTAAGAGCAAATAACAGAAAATCTGTCTTAAACAAACAAAAAAAGAGATGTAATCACAAATTCAGATCAGACTGGATTCCGCCACTTAGTGTATCAGAACCTGGTTTCTTTCAGTGTCTCTGATTAGCCCCATGTAGTGTCAGCTCCATTCGGTGCCTGACTGTTTTCCAAGGAGAGGATATGGATGCAGTTTGAGAGTTTCATATATATATATACCACAGAATTCGGAGGGAATGGAGTTTTATTCCTTGAAGCCCCCTAAGAATGTTTGCTCTAATCTTCTGGGACTGAATTGGGACTGTGTTCACCTGTGAACCAATAACTGTGGGCCAGAACAGGCCTGCGCTGGTTTGCCCAGGCCTGAACCACGGAGCCCTGTCCCTAGAGAAGTGAACTTCAAGGGGGATTATTTCACACCCAGGGGACATTTTTAGTTGTCATAACTGGGTGCGCATAACGGGTACCTAGTGGAGAGAGGACGATGCTAGCTCAGCTTTTCAGAGTGGCTTGATCTTAAAAGAGAAATCGATGGTTCTGGAAATCGGATCATGAGTTTCAGGCCAGCGCTAATGGGAGAGGCACTTTCTGAGCTGCCTCAGTGGCTCTTGATCTGAAGACAGCTCTGTGGTGAAAAAGATCATGATGGGAAGCAGCACATCTCCTTTGGCACCAAGGTGTGAGCCCCCGATTTTTTTCTTGCTGTGAGCTCTGTGGCTACACACACTGCTACAGGAAGGGACCTCATCAGATTACTTGAGAGACGAAACCAGACCTGTCCCTCCTGACCAAGACAAGTGAGTGTAAGGCCATTGCTGCCAGATCCCCTTGCATAGGATCCCCTCCTCACCCCAGCAACATTACGCAGGTCTGCTACAGGGACTGCATTCTCCAAGCACAAAACTAGGTCACATGGCCCAACAGGCATGGCTGGGGCATAGGAAAGAAAAATCAACACTGTGGACTTCTCTGAACAGCCTGGAAGCAAGCATGTGTCCTCCCCACGTGACCCTTCCTGTGTACCAGAAGAGCTTGTGTGGGAGGCTGAGTTGGGTACAGGGTTTGGTGGTACATGGGCTGCAGTAGCTTTCTTTCAGGGACAATTATCAATTTTTCGATTTTGCTTCATCTCTATTCTTGCGACATAATTAGAAGTTTCCTTGGCTGGGGGTCTGGCTGACCCTTTCTTTCACTAGCTAGTGCCAGGGAATACTGTCTTAGGCACATGACTTTGATACCCACATTCTCTTGGGGAGCACGGACAGTGATACTGGCATCGGGAACGTAGGCACAATTTGGGGACAAAGCTTCCCTTCCTTCTGTCTTGGGTGCCTAACTTACCCGGGATTTCTTTTTTTCATGATAAACTTTTAGGACATACGAGATTGTGAAGTATGTGGGGATCCTAAACAGTCGATATCATTTCTTATTGTCCATCAAGGGAAACCACAGAGCCAAAAGTCTAATTTACAAGTGACCCTTGATTTGAAACTTAATTGATTCCTGAAAAGCCATGATGAATTGAACCACAGTAAGTCAAACTCTCGCTTTCTGTAAGCACCATCTTATACATTCTATTCCCTCCCTTGGAATCTAATCTCATGCCACAAAAATACCCAAAGTGATTCTAACAGAATGAAACAAAAATAAAACAGAAATAGCTTTTCACACATTTATAAAGTATATAAGGAGAAATTTAATCGAAAAGCAATAGCAATTTTCTACTTGAGGGGCTCTTTTGGACTGAAATGGACTGGATGACACTTCTTAAAATGTTGCCTTGGTGAAGTCTGAGCTGAAGTCATCTTCTATTGGTGTTAAATCTCCCTAAAACAATGACTCTCAGCTGGGGGTGATTTTGCCCACCCCCCTCCCCTGGGGCAAACTGCATTTGGCAATGTCTGGATATTTTTGGTTGTTGCAGTTGGGGGATGGGGTGTGGTTGGTCCTACTGTAATTTGATGGGTAGAGGCCAGGGATGCTGCTCAATATTCTACAATGCACGGGACATTTTCTTGCAACAAGGAATTCTCTGACCTAAATGTCAGTAGTGCTGCCGTATTAAAACCCTACCCTATAGCAAGCATGGACATTTCAAACTGAGTTGAAATTCAGGTCATCTCTTTAGGGGGAAGAAAAAGAGGGTTGAAAATTCGATTTATGTGAGCATCTTTCAAAGTATTTAAGTGTTACATTATGGGGTTGGAGGGAGGGGAGAAGGGGAGGGAGTTCTTGTTGCATGCTGACTTTTCCATTGCAAGTCTTCCATGGCAATAAGTCAGCTGAGTTGCCTTTAACAGTTAGCCTGCTTGTCATTGTTGCCAACTGTTTCAGGATAGCTTTGGCTGGAAATACAAGTTTGGGTTAGTACCCTGTGGGTTTTATTTATGGAAGGAAAGTTGTAAAAAGTGAGTGTGGTTCACAAATCACTCCAGGTATTGCCTGCACACAGACAGAATTTACACATTTTCTCATAGTTCTCACCGTTTTTCTTGGATCTTTACATTTCCTGCATAGCTAGCATATTGCAGTTTCATAATTGCTACTGCATTTCTTGTAATGTATACTCATTTCCCAGAAACCTCCAAAGGGCTTATTGTTTGTCATGAAGAGCAGACCCAAAGCTTCCACACGAGCTACAAATGAGTGTTCAGCAGTGCTCTCTGCTCAGAGCAATTCCTATTGAAGGGATGAGAGAGCCTCAGCGTCTAAAAGTTCTAGGGCATTTTCTGAAGTCCCCTTCCCCCTCCGCTCCACCAAGGTAGCTTCTAGAGTAATTAACCTTTGACAAGGTTCTGTTAGCTTATTGCGTTCAAGAGGCTCCTTAACTGCCACTTGTCTTAGTGCTTGAACGTGTTTGAAACATGTCTGAGTTTAAAAATATATATTGTTAATACTGCAATGACAATGCTCATTTTAATGAACTAAATTCTTTTACTGTATGTCTCTTTCCAGTCCTCATGAACACACACATACTGTAAATTTGGAAATTTTACTCTATTTTAAAACCTTTGACGTGGGGGGCTTTAGGCATATGGGTATAAAATCTGAATTAGGGAGTAGGGAGTTTGGTACCAGTGGATGGAAATGAAAGAGGCAGAAGAGATGAAATCTCTTCAAGGGGACCAGGCCTTTCATCTGTGCACATCCAGGGACAGCACTGGGTCCGGTCCATAGTGGGTGCTCATTGGATGGAGACAGTGAACTCAGGGTAGAGAAACAAGATACACAGTTGTGTGTGGGTTTACATGTTGAGAGCTCTTTTTATAATTCCTTGAAAGCCTGAGCAGTGGAGTCTATGGCCTACAAATCACAGGGGAGGAGAGACAACAGGCTCCATGGGCCTTATTGGGTGACCACACCTTACTGTTGACTGGCAAAGAGGTTGCACGGCCGATCCCCCAGGGCTGCTGGGTCTTTACAGGAGAGAGGATGCTCTGGGGTTTAGGTTGGGTTCTTGGTAACTGCACTGATTACTAATGCTGCTAACATTTCTCTTGCTTAATAATCCACTTTTAATTTTACCCGTGGCAGTTCTTAGTTCCCACAACACAACAATAATTAAATTCGTTCAGATGGTTGTAAATGCACCCAGAGGCCTTGAGCAATGGGTGAATTATGCTCATTTAAGTTAGAACGTAATGTTAGCATTCAGCCACCTCAGGAAAGAATACTAATTACTGAAATTCCTTTAAGTCCCCCTCCCTCTCTTTAGTTTTCTTTCCCAGATAATATTCGGGATGGGATGAGATTCTGGTGACAGGTTTTATCTATCTGAGTATGATAACAGGTCACTCCTCCAGTGACGTAATCCTGAGGTCTGAGTTTCCAGGGTGGCTTATTTAAAATAGGACCAGGAAATGCAGCTGTTTTAAAAGGGCCATTCTTATCTGATAGTCCAGAAAGCTGTTTTTTAGGAAACGATGAAGGAAGAGTAAAGGAGGCCAGGGAAAAGGCTAAGGCAAGCTCTCTGTCCCCTGTTCCTGAAGCCCACCTTCACTGGGAGACGGTCACCTGGCTGGGAGCTTGGATTTTATCCCTGTTTCCCACATGGCCCCAGGGTTGAGGAGAGCTGGCTGGCACCTAGAAAAGACTAGAGGAAGGAACCTTAAAAATAACGATTTCTAAGTTTGGGATTCTGTCCCTTTTTAAAGGTACTTTCTGTTTTCGCTTTGACAAGGGGACATGGTGCAAGGTCCCTCCCTCTTGGCCTCGGGGATTCACAGTGACTCATCTGTCTCTGGCTGTCCTAGGAGCTCTGCTATTAAAGGCCCTCAGGGCCCTGGAGCCAGGCATTCGGGCCCCCACCTCTCCCGGTCCTGCTCCTGCAGATTAGGCTGTTCCAGCCCCCCCACCCCCACTCTCACTTGCTCTGTTCCCTCCTCACTGTGTCCCTGCTGGATTATTCCTCCTGTCATAAGATCCAGCCAGGTTAGTCTGTGTCCATGCCCCTAGCCACCCCAGTGAGGAAGGCTCATGTGGGTTCTGGCACCTTCCATTCTCCATCACACTTAGCTCTCCCTCCTGGCTCTGTGGGGCTGTGGCTCTGAACTGGGTGCCCGTCTCCTTCATGACCAGCCTCTTGGGGCTGTAACCTGGCTGGGCCTCCCCTAATGTTACCTGGAGCTGAGAGTTGGCCTTCCAATGCATACTGGGCCCATTTTCAAGGGACAGAGAAGGAAACTGTTTTCCCCTGGGACCCAATCTGAGCAGCAGGTGGTCACAGCAGCTGGAGACTGACAGCCCCTGGGTAGGCAGGCTCACGGGCCTTCCCCTTCCTACCCTTGGTATGTTCCGCCAGGGCCCGTAGGGGGCACGAGAGCCTTGGAGATCTGGCTACCACCGCGCACAGGGAAGAGGGAGCAGGGGGCCAGGAGACAGGCGCTGGCGACCCAGGGCTCAAAACCAGACAAGGCCAGTCCCCAGGATGCTGGCACATCCAGCAGAGGCTGCTGCCCATCGACAGCCTATTCCGATGGTAACAGTAAAGGGTGACGTGAAGAATTCAAAGTGAGTGGAAAACAGGGAAGGAAGAATGAGTGAGGTGGAGAGAGGAGGAGGAAGAGAGCGAGAGGATATAATGTGAGAACAGGAGCCAGAAGACAAGGGGCGGGGTTGGAGCCCTAGGACATGAGGAATGAGAGTGGCCGCCCAGAAAGGGTGGCGGAAGGAAGACTCTTTGGCAGACGTGAAGGGGAAACACTGAGTAGAGGAGAGGGAAAGAAGAAGGCTGGCCAGTCGTTAAGAAAGGTGTGTCCCCCTAACTCCCCACAGGGATCAGAGGATGCACATCATTCCTTCAGGATCTTTTATTAACGTATAGAAAATGTGTTTAAAAAAGGAACTATACAGAGGCTAAAAGCAATCAGGACTAAAAACACGAGTTAACAATGGTTAACAAGCGGAGATCCCGGTCTTTGAGCTACAGTGCCGGGAAAGGACAGGGGAGCTGCGCCCTCCGCTCCCTTCCTCTGTGTGTTTTCATTTTTACTTTAGTTCCTTAAAGTGTACAGCACCCGAGGCGTGTGTACTCCAACTTCTTCTTGTTTTCTTCTTCCTCCCAGCCTTCCTTTTGAGTAGATGCTTTTCCAAGCACGTTGTAGCTACAAAGGCAGTACATGGTCTGTTTACCTGAAAAGGCTGTTAAAGGTTAAAATGGCAAACGCAAATTCGGAGTGATTGGAGGACTTGGTGTTGGGGATTTCTCAGAACAAGCATCTAGAGACCACAGGGTGGGTTTCAGCGGCCTGGGCCCCAGGTAAGGGCCCCCTCCAAACGCAGTGACCTGCTCAAGGTGCCTGGAATCCCTCTGGGCCTGGAGCGTTTCTGAGTTTGGAATAATTGCTGGGGGTGGGGGTGGGGAGGGGTGGGGGGATGGGTAGTGATAGGAAGGAGGCTTCTGTGTGTTAACAATAACTTGTATATGGTAGATTCTGAACCTTGAGCCCCTGGGACCATTGTCTGAGTCTAGGCCTCAGGGAGGGCTGGGCAGGGGTGGGAGGGTGGGGGTGGGGGTGGGGGGTCCGGGAGCTGACATGTTTGCACAAACCATGTGTCCGGTGTATCTAACACATAGGTGTCACTGTTGCTCAATCAGCCCCCACATGGAATAGGGCCATAAAATGCCGAGTTCTCTCTTGGGGAGCTCCATCTCTTCCTGTATATAGAAACGCCATTCAGTTAAGAGAAAAGGGTTGGTTTCTGGAGTTAGGCCTGGCAGCTAAAAATATAAGAAATGATTTCCTTGTAATTCCTAAGGTGGCAAAGAGATCTGAGATTGTAGCTGGCTCCCCTCTGATCCCCCAGCTCACGGGGGAGGGGGAGCAGATAGGGAGCAAGAAAAAGAAACTGAGGAATGACTTAATTTGTCTCCTGCCTTCAAGCCTCCTTCCTCACAAATTTCCACAAATCTGCTCCTTTAGGAGACCCTGAAGAAAGACAGCATTGTACCCCTGAGAGTCTGGGAGGAGGAAGCCCAAATCAGTCTCTAGCATGCTGGTTTTAGCCTACAAAGTTCATTGGATTTCTGCATTTGATACCATCTGCATTGGTTTGACTACATTAATGTAACCATTTTCCTCCCCAATTCAAGTGTAAAACTGACACTCCAGGAACACTTGCCATGTGTATTCTGTGGCTTCCCCCTTCCCAGTCCTGGCTACATCATTGTCTGCCCCAGTTTGGGAAGAATGACTCTGGAATTTCCCAGTCTTCTAATGTTGGGTGAGAAAGCAGCTGCATATTTCCAATGGAGCAGGGTGGGGGAAATAGTGTTTGTGTTCTGTCCTTTATCTTCCCCTTCCTATCCATTGTTGTGACCCTGTCCCTCATATCCTACATAAAATAATAATAATAATAAAAAAAAAGAGAAGGAAAGAAAAGAGACACCAAATGAGGTTGCAGATCCTCTGGAGTATATGGCAAAAACAATGGAAGAAGTTCCTTTTCTTAAAAGACAGGGAGGAGAGAGGAAATAGTATATCAGAAGCCCCTTTGTAAAAACATTAGCAAATTCAAGATGGTGGCCACGTGTCTAAATAAATATATAGGACTGCAGCCTCATGAAATAGCAAAGAAAGGGCTTTAGAGTTACACAAAGAGCTTCTAATTATAGCTCTAATTAATGCTGTGTGACTTTAGGCATGTTAGTTAACCTTTCTGTGCCTCCATTGTCTCATTTGTAAAATAAACTTGAGTTGAGGTTCTGGTAAGGATTTAACAAAATAATATATATCAAGCTCCTAGCTCAGTATCTGGGAAACAGTAGGTGTGCAATCAATGCCATTTCTCTGGGTCTTCATTTGAGGAGAGAAAAATTGGAAAGTCTACGCCAGATCTGATCTCAGTTCTGTTATTAACTAGCTGTGTGACCTTGGGCAAGTCGCCTCACCTTTCTGTGCCTCAGGTTTTTTGCAATATGAGAGCTGGCTCAGAGGATCTCTCCAGTCCCCATCCAGCTCTGAAGTTGTTTCCAACATTTGCCTTTTGGAGGCAAATTGTGCATATTAGCAGTCAATGACAAGATGCTAACAAGCAACACAGGCTGTCAAACTGGTGACAGAAAGAGAACAATAGTTCTCATCCATGCACTTGCTTCCTGGCTGGGTATCTAGGCCCCAACCCTCTCACTGGCTTAGGTGTTCTGGCCTCCTGGGATGTCCGCGCTGGCTCCCACGAGCCCGTGGGGCCAAGGAGCTGATGCCAGTACCTGGGAGAGTTGATCACAGACTGAAAGGGTTAAATGATCTGAACTGGAAATTTGGCATCAGCCCAGCTTCACAGCCCACAGTGAGGAGCCGTTTTATTAAGTTAACAGAGGAGCAGTTTTTCTGGGGAACAAGAGCTATGCTATTTGGATGTTCTGCAATGGTCTTATTAAGCTTGGGGCAGGAGGGAAGATTTTCGGTTTGGGCAAAATGCAGCACTGTCCAAAGACTGCGAGGGTCACCAAGGACATTTGAATAATGAAGTCATACTTCAGCCAAGCAGTGACCTTGGAAAATTAATCAGAAATGCTGGAGGTGAGGAATCAGGCTGGTGACTACTTGGGACAAAAAAGTGAGGTCCAGGCAAGGTTGGTTGAACAAGCCCCCAAAGTCCTTCCATTTCTATGCAGTGACAGGCCTCCAGGGCCTTTATTTCTCCTCAGCTGAAGTAGGTGAACTGACAGGCACTCTGGTGGGAGGCTGGGGGCCAGGGCTCAAGGCCCTCCACCAGGGCACCTCACCCCTGCTCTCTGCATGTTTACTGGGAGCATCTGCAAAAGGCTTGCTTTTAGTCTCCAGTGATCTAGCAGCTTGCTTTTTATGTTATTTGTTTTTTTATATTTTTATTTTCCCTTCTTCCCAGTTCTTGCTCAAAGCTTGAAGAGCTCTGATAGACAGAAGCAAATCCATTGTGGATACAATGAGGAGGAATCAGAGCCATATTTTCAGGTTGGACCTGAATCTATACCAACATCCCCTCTTTGACTATACTGGGGTCTTCTCCCTACTTGCTTTTAGGGGTTTTTCTTTGGTCTGCAAGCTCTCATTAGGCCTGGTGGCACCAAACTTGTTGAGGAAAACCTTATTGCATCTGTGTGGGGTTGGGCGATGGAAGAAACACAGGTTTTAAGGAGCAATTAGTCAAAGATCTTTAGGAATGTGGCCAAAGGACCCTGACATATAGCCAGAGAGAGGCTACTAGCACTGTTCAGAAGCCAGCCCTGTCACTCACTTTTCCTCAGAGCAGAGAACCTCTCTGTCCCTGTTACCAGGAGAAACATGACCACCCAGGGAGGCCATGCAGAGCTACTCAGCTGCTCCTGGTGCCCAGAGCTTTGTGCAAGAGGTGGACTTAGGAGCCCTGGGCAGGGCCCTGTGGGCAGAGCCTCAGGCCTCCAAGGTCCCCAGCCCTTCTTGAAACCTTGACAAATTTTGAGGCGAGTGTAAGCAAATGTTTCCACCTTTTGTGGAATTACAGAAACTAAACACAAGTTAGAATCTTTCAGAGGTTCCTTTTCAAAATTGTAAGAGCAGTGAGATGCAAAAAGAGTGCCCCTTTGGAGGCAAATAATGGAAGTAAGCGATTGAATAGGAGTCTGCTGACAAGAAAGAAACCACAGAAAAGCACATATCCTGAGTCAGTGGCTCCACCTTTTCAGAAATTCTGGGTGGAGGTTAAAAAAAACAGCTAATCTATTTCACCCCCGTTAGGTGGGTGCACCCACTGTTCTCAGGGGTCTGTTTTTTTTTTCCTCCAAAGGCGAGGACAAAGAGAAACTCACAAACCCTTTCTCCAAGGATGATTTTAAGAGCTCATTGAAAAGGTTTCATAAGGACCTTCTGTCCCTTCATCTACAGCTTCATTCTGGGACCCGCTCTGAGAAGTCTAAACGTGGTTGGGGTTGTTTGGTTTGGCACGGATCTCACTGGCAACCTTGGCTCTTCAGGTTTGTCTTTGAAAGAACAGCTTTCAGTGTGCAGGAAACTGGGTGCGTCCCAGGTCGCAGTGCACAGGTATGACTTGTCTTGCCACTTCTTGAGGAGTGGAGTGGGGGCAGGGGCAGGTGAAGGGTGAGGCGGATATAACTATGTGCGGAAGTTTGCTCTGCATTTCCTTGCTGCCATTTTTGTTGTTGTTCTTTTACAAATCAATCTCCTGTGCAAATCCGTTGGCCAGTTTTCCTGGACCCTGGTTTTGTGTGTGCGTCCTCCTGGAAACCTGGAAGGATCTGCAGTCCTCACCCCCAAGATGATTCACACCGGGTTGCAGGAAGGGGTTGGGGGTTGTGATCGCCACCTCGTGGTGGCACTCAGCAAGTCTCCTTTCTCCAGTTAAATCGGGTCTAATGGCCAGAAGTTTTCCACAGATTTGTGTTTCTCATTCTCCCTGCCCACTAACCCCCTTTTCAGAAATAGCCCTGCAGAATGTGAGTGTGCTGTGTTGGAAACTACCTCTCTCTGATGGGGAAGTGCAAAACGGAAAAACTGACTGGATTTTGGGTCTAGGGAGTGAGACTGTGCAGTCATCAGTAGGTTTTTTGTTTGGTTTTGTGAGTACATATCCTGATGTGTCTGCAGTTAGACTGCCCCTGGGCAGGGTCCACATCTATTCCTTTTGTGTCCCTTGAGGAAAACTTTGGTGCTTATGGTGAGTGCTCTGGAGTATGGCTTACTTAACAGGTCCACCTTTGGAAAGAACACACGTGCTTGGAGGTTGAACAGAATAAGCAGGAATCAGTGAATAAAGGTAAAAAATTTGAGTCAAGTTAACCACAGGCCTTGAGAATAGAATGGGCACAGTGTCTCTTAAAATTGGTAAAAAAAACTCTTGAGAAAGCACTCTACTTAATAAAAGGAATCTATAAATCTTTTAATAGGTGATTGGATGAGCTAATTTTTGAAGTCTCTTCCTTGCTTTAAATTCTTTAAAAAGAGTACCAGCAAGCCTAATGAGACTATTTAGAGAAGTGTTCCATTGGGGAAAATTGTTCCAATAAAAGGCAGATTCAAGTTTCCACTGATGCTTCTTGGCTTTCACCTGAATGTTGACATGAGGATGTATAAGCCTTTTCCGTTCCAGATCCCTGGATGAGGTGGGCTGTACTGGTACCAACCAGGCCCTGGACTCAGCTTTTGTGGACAAAGTGAGTTCAGCTTCTTAGTTGGCATAATCTTTCCTGCGGTGTTTTCTCATTTGTGTGTTTTACTTATGACTTCTGAATCAGTCTTCCTTCCTTCCTTCCTTCCTTCCTTCCTTCCTTCCTTCCTTCCTTCCTTCCTTCCTTCCTTCCAATGAAGCAGGGCTTCAGTGAATTTTCATCACTTAATTGTACTCTCTCACCAATGCCAATTTCTACTCAGATTTTCAGATCTGAGACTAGCATTACTGACTCCCAAAGTGCTAACGGAAGTTAGAAGCCATTCTAGTCTAATCTTTTATGCAACAGGTGAGGGAACTGAGGCCAAAAGAGGTGACACATCTTCCCTGATGTCATAAAGTGAGCAAAATGGCAGAAGGGGCCTCTACCTTAGGACCCAGGCTCCTCATTCAATGTGCTTCCCACTGTTCCTTGGCGCCCCACTCCAGTTCAATCTTACTTAAAAGGGTTGAAAGGGTTGTTTCTCTTTCTTCCTCTTTCTCCTAGCTGTTTTAAGGCTCACAGGGAACTGAGAAATGAAAATGTCACCTCCGATTTCCAGTATGAGGCATGCCAGTCCATCCACACCACAGCCAGGGACAAGACCTTGGAAGCCTGCTAACGGGAGAGTGCCAACCACCAGCGGCGGCTGATGTCACCTCATAACACCACAGGTGCGAGCGCCAGCCCGAGGGACTGTCCTTCCTGGTTATCACAGCTCGGTTACATTGCGGATGTTTCCATGAGAAAACTGCTAACTCCCAGGCTCATCCCATAACTGTTGGGAAAGGTACCAAGGTGCCCCAGTTTGACTAAGCATGGGCACTATGAAAACGGGACAGGGACCTGGAGGAAGGGGAGGGGCAGCTGGGGAAGCCGAATGTGGATTTCGGCAGATGCTGTAGGGTTGGCTGCAGCTGCCATCTGATTTGGAGAAGTTGAAGTGTCATGGTTGCTAGCCTTTCCAGCTCTCTTGGGTTTAAAGATCAAATCACACTAGTGATGAGAGCCCATCCCCTAGGGTGGGCGGTAGGCCCACAGCCCTTCCTGTTCACCTTTGGACTTCTAGATGCTATTTCCTCTGGCACTTTACATTTTTCCTCTCAAAGGTAGAATAAGAAAAGAAGATGGACAAAGGCATCTCATGACCTCATCTCATTAAGGAGGGCATCCTATTTTCCACAGGACCAAAACACAAAGCACAAAACAAAAACCCTACAATCCCCCAATGCCACCTCTCCCCAGGGACCATTAGTCAGGGGAAAGTTTGGTCACACGATTTCTCCTCCTGACTCTTATTAAGCAATCCACGTAAAGGAGATCTTGGCTGAAGACAGAAGGGAGGCTTTCAGCTAGTGATTCAGAAAAAAAAAAAAAAAAATTGTGACAATGGGACCAGCAATAGAGAAAACGGAGTTGCCTAGACCTATGTTCCCCATGGGATGTGGAATCTCAACAGCAGGTACCCTGAATCAGTCTCTTCCTCAATGCCTGGCCCCAAAGCACTCCATCACCACCCCCCGCCCCTCACCCCAAGGAAGCTGCTGCGTGTCTGACCTGAGGGTGGGGCAGTGACTTATGACCCATAGGGACACAGTCACTGTGTTGCTCAGGGCCAGGCACAGGCAATGAACGCCGTGGGAACTATGATCCAAAGCAGTGGGTGGGCAGGGGGTGGGGGTGGGGGTGGGATGAGGTGGTGAGGGTAGGATGGAGGAGGGCACAGGACTGCGGGGGACTGGAAGAGAGCCTACTGCCCTTAGAAAGTGACAGAAGGTGATTGGCTGGTAGAGTGAGTGTCAAGAGATGAAAACCTTTGGCCCATGAAAGAGGACTTGGGTTGCTGGGATGGGGAGAGGTTTATCTGTTTTCTCTTCAGCGGGGGTTGTGTGCAAAGCTCTCTTGCTGGGGCTTCTTCTGGTGGCTGGTGTGGGGACCTGGCCCTCGAGGGCAGTGACCGGAGCACAGGAAGTGAAGAGCCTCGCAGAAAGAAAGAAGGCACGTGCCTGTCACCATAACAACCTGGCTCCAGGAATTGCCTTTGGATTGGTCTTTCCTGAAAACGTCTAACGTTTTCTCCTGGGTGGGAGAAGAGGGGAAGGTTATGGATGGCTGGGGAGTGGGGAGAAGGGCTGAGGGTCAGGCCTGGGGACAGCAGAAACCACAAGTGGCTGATTTCTGCTCCATCCTGCTTCCTCCAGAAACTCATCCTGGGCTGCAGAGCACATCACGGTTATCCCACCCCTTGTTCCATATTATAAAATACAAACAAATGACAGAAAAGGTCAGTTGGCTTGCGGTCGCCCACTGCTCAGAAGGGCGAGGACCGTCGCTTCCGCCCCGCCGAGAGACGGTGGTTGAAGGGGCGCATCTTCATCTCCACAAAAGGGATGGAGAACTCGTGGCCTTTCCAGTGGTACCAGTTGATCCCCTGGGAGGGAGAAAGATAAGCAAGCATGTTAGATCAGCCAAGATGCGGACTTCGCCATTTGACACTAATACCAAGCTCTGTGGCTGAGTTCCCCAGAGAGCCAAAGGAGTAGTCTCTTTCCAGCTTGTTTTTCTACCCCTTTCCTGTGTGCCCCGAGAATACTCACCAGGGGCACACGTGGCTGCAGTGTTTACTTCAAGATAACTCGTGGGTTACAGTCCTAACCTTAGCCCCAAATTGGCCACGAAATGTCTTGCTTTTATTGTTTTTTTCACATCACTCTAGTATATTGATAGCCTTTGGAAACAAATGACATCATTCTATTTATAGCATTCTGTTTTTAGTAGTGGCATTTCCATTTACAAACTAGAGCGACTCTTGATCGCTGAAAATGTCAAATCCTAGGAAACTTCGCATTCCTACACATGAAGAAATCATTACATACTGATCATCATATACATGTCTGTTCTATTAAGATTAGAGAGAAGTTCTGTTTAGAAAACTCCAAGAACAGTTTTTGTATTTTACTTCCACTTTGAAAACCACTCAGATATGCTTTAGCTTCCAAGAACATATTTAGGTAAAATTGAATGTGGCATTGAGTTGCTTTTTTTTTTTTCCCCTGTACAGGACATGGGGAAACATGCCTGTGGCCTGGGGCTTTATTTGGAATGTGGTGCAGATCACTTCATTTTGCCAGAGCTTTATGTTGTTGGCCTTCAGAATTTGCATGCACCAGTAACTAGAGTTGAATTTCAAAATCCCAACCGTGCAGAAGCATTTGGGAGAGAGTAACTGTGTTGGACTCTTCCCCTCTGCTGGGAGAGTTGGGTGGTTTCCTCTGACTGTGACCAGCCATCCTGGTTTGTGCAGGACTATGGCATTTCCCTGGCTGCTGGACTTTCAGTGCTAACGCTGGGATGGTCACCCTCTGCCCCCACCCAGCCTATGGACACTGGTCTCTAATGGGAAGAGATAGCCCAGTTGACGCTGCCATTTCTGAGCCCTCCCTTCCTGGGACACTTCTTAGGATGAAGCTGTGCCTGTCAAGCTCGCCCAGGAACTGAGAAGCTCATCATGGAATCTTCTAGATGCAGAAATGAAATGGACCTTGACTGGTTGTCCAGAGCTTCTCTGGGTGAGTTCTAGCTCCTGAGTCCAGATGCTTCCTCTTCTTCCTCGGCCTCTTACTCTGTCCCACCCTCATCACAGGGACCCCCATCACTTCCTCTTCATGACCGTCCTCTCTTGAGACTCTGAGTACTTCTTTTTAAAAGGGACTGTATGATGGAAACAGAAAGCCAGGGGAGCGTGGACTCCACAGCTCGCCTGTTCCAGGCACGCCCCTACCTGACTGTGCCTGGACTCTCCGTACTTCCCGTTGAGGTTGGTCCGATGGCAGTTCTTATACCACCAGGCTCCCTTGTATGACACGGCACAGTTGGTCACTGCAATGTCATTGTCTCTGTCCTCGGTGGAGAAAGGGCGTCCTTGATGATAGCTGAGGGAGTCCCCTGGAAAGAAAGACACATTCATGAGGCTGTTCAATTTGTCACTCTTTGTCAGGATTTTCTGGACATTGGATCCACTCCTTCTGTATCTGGCCTCCACATAAGGAACCTCCCATTTGCCTCTCCCATTTCCACCTCATCGGGCTGACTATCCTGAACTCCTATCCACCCACTCCAGGATCAGCCACCTCTGCGCTGCTCTCCTGAGTTCATTCCCCTGACCATCTGCTCAGAACTCTGTCTGCTCAGCTCCTCCGCACCTCCTGTGTCTATTTCCTCCAGGCCCCTGGACATAGACATTCATGATGCCCTTTGTCTCCAGAGGATACACGCTGAACCACGGTGACATGACACAGTCTGGGTCAACACTATGCAGCCTGATTATGTTTGAAATGATTTAGTCTGATATTTTGTTCAATACACTCCATTTCAATGGCTCTTTTATGCCCCAAGTGTGATAACTTGGACCTCGTGTTGGGCACTTCAGGCAGGTCTCAGTGCCAGTGGGAATGCTCTGAAATATGAAGAACGACAAAGGAGAACAGGCCATCTCTTTGGAGTAATGTACCTACCGGCTGAAAAGAGAAACAACTGGACAGGTACAGAAATTGCAAGGGCAACATTTTGATGGCCGTCTTCATTCCAAGAGGCATAAAAATGTTGCTAAAATGATACACTAGCATTCAGCCCTAAAATTGGAGTTAATGAAAGGAGCAATAACTCCATGTACCAACCAGAATGTTTGGCAAAACAGGTTTTATGAAACATGCTATAATAGAACCCAGGAAACAGATCAGCAAAGCCGAAAGAGCAGACTCCGTGTTGTGTTCTGACAAATCTATTATTGCAACAGGGCTTCCAGAGATGGTTGTTCTGCTTAGTAGAAATGTCACAAAGATCTATATAGAAAAACGTGACCATGTGCATGGTTCTCATGGAGAAAAGGAAAGAAAGGCAGCCCCTGAGAAACACTCAAGCGCCGCTATGTGCTTGATGGGTGTTGTGATGACTGCTGATAAAAGCGGGCACATCTGAGAATCAGGACAGCTCTGATTTATTGTCATCGGTTCAGACAGTTCACCTTGATGTCACTTATTACAGGGGAGATCTGTCCCCAGACAATAGATGATTATGCTCTCTCTGGATAAGAGCCCATATTGATTAATTTGGACAAGAAAAAGAATCCTTTGCCCTCCCACTGCACTTTGTTGTCTAAACTTTAAAAGCACTTGCACTGCACTTACTGCATTGTTTTCTGACTGCTCTGTGAAGGGGGGGAGGCATCATTATTACGATTTTCCAGCTGAGGAGAGCGAAGTCCTGGGAAATTGGTTTCAGGTCACCTGAGTGGCTAGGGACAGCCCGGGGAGCCGGTGATTCACAGCCCCGTGCCCTCCTCACTGGTGAGCAGGGAATTCATGAGTGTGCCATGGATGCGGACGCTGCCTGGGGCACTCAGGCCTGGAATGTGGGGGCCCTGGTCCTGCCATTTGTCCACAGCCCTGGGGGTGTGCTCGGGCCCAGGTACCTGCTGTGCCGTTGTAGGCTCCTATGCGGAGTTTGTACAGGCTTCTGCTGTCCTCCACAGCGAACTTGTCATAGTGGGCGAACACGGCCTCCTGGCTGTCCCGCATGTCCACGCGCAGCTCGTAGCGGCCCTGGGACGTGAGCTTGTGTATATTGTCCAGCCCTGCGGGGAAGAGCACAGGGTGCAGGGAGCTTGTCCCAGTGGCTTTGGAAGCAGGAAGGGAGATGGGATTGTGGCCTCGTAACAGAAGTGAGAGCGGAGAGGAGGGGTATCCGAGAGCTACTGCCCTCGGCCCTTCCCAAATTGTTATGAAATAGACACCCACCCCCCGAACCCCTGACCCCGACTCTGAATTTCCGCCTGCACATGGCCAGCAAAGGTCTGCTGCTGAGCAGTTCCCACCACAGGTCGGCTTCAGGGTCCTGACATCTAGTCATTTTTTTTAAAGATTTATTTTATTGTTTTTGACAGAGAGAGAGAGAGACAGAAACAGAGACAGAGACAGAGAGAAGCGGGGGAGGGCCCAGAGCAGTCTCCATAATTGTACATCATTATTTCTCGACATTGTTTCGTTCCACACCGGTGTGTGGGGGCCACACAGGGCGGGAGCCTCCCACATGGGAGGTGGGTCCCCACGAGCTGCAGGCCAAACTGGGGGACTCCCACATGGGAAGCTTGCCTGGTGAGAACTGAACTAGGGGCCTCCCACAAGGGAAGCGCACCCCAGTTCAGCATATGGGTCCGCAGGGGTCGGGGCCAGGACCAGGACTTGATCCTCTGACTCCGGGGCTGCAAAGCGAGTGCTTAGACCACTGAGCCATCTTGGCTTCCCCGTAAGATCTAGTTTTGACCCAGTGACCGACAAGCCCTGAGTCTCAGAAATCTGGCCCTGTCCTTGCCATCTGCCGCTCCAAAACATGGCATTGGATGAAAGTGACAGCTGGCATCACATGGGCATAAATCCTTTGCTGTGAGTGACAAGACATAGACGCAGACCGCTTATCAGAGGAGGGCAGGGCAGGCCCTGGGGTGCAGGATACCTGGGCCCCCTACCATCTCCCACAGCCTGCAAAGAGGTTCAGTGCATCTTTCGTTACACTGCCCTCCTCTCAGCTTCCAGCTGCTAACAACTCACAGTTGCCTCCTTCCTGGATAATCGCCCTTGACCAAATGGGAGTCACTCCCCCTTGCACGCCACCCTCTCTGTCCCCCTACCTTGGGGCAGACCTCCATCACTGCCTGATGGAGGGTGTACCAAAGCCCGCCCTCTTGTCCCGCCTCTGAGGGCCTTCCCGGAGGATCAGACTGAAGCGAATCTCCCCATAAGACCATGTGCTCGCGCTTTGCCCAGCTTTACCCAACTTCCCCCACCCCCTTCTACCCAGAGCGCCCCAGAGAAATCACTTGGACCAGAATCCCTGTGCCAGCCTCTGCTTAGGCACCCAATTAGGACATACACCTAAGTTGGGTGCTGAACTGGGTCACAGTGTTACTCAGTCTTGCTGCTGAATGACACGTTTGGCCGTGCCTCTATGAAGAGCCCTCACTGGCTCCCTACTATCTGTGACACGAAGACTTCTGTTCCCGACTTTAGACAGCACAACGTGCCTTCATTCAACCCAGCGAAGCCCCTTTTCTTCTTTCCAAGTTGCTCTTTCCTCTGGTTGGATGGTTGCCTTCCCGTCTGGTTTGCACCCATCTAAAGGATCCCTGCCACCCTCTTTTCCAGGACGTGTCCCACCTGCATCTTCTTACTCTCCCCTCCTGTGGGCCACGCCACAAAACCAAGCTCTGAATAGTGCGGCCTTCTCACCAGCAGTTCACAGGTTAGTCCCGTGCTTCCCCGTGTGGGATGATACGAGGACTGTCTGGGGCATAAGGACTCAATGGCCTTAAACATATAGGGGAGAGGTATTTACAAATTCCATTGCTTTTTTAATTGATGAAGGAGACATTATTTTAACCCAAACTGTCCATCTCAGATTGGTTCTAGTGCGTTGTGGTTTAACACCCAACACTTTCTAATTGCTACTATTACCACCACCAGCAGCACCACCCCAGCTAGTGTAGAGCGCCCGCATGTAACAGTCATGTGAGAATATTAATGCTCTTTGCTTTGGGCTGCATGTATTTTTGAGGCTCCCTTTTATGACTGCACATAACAAGCTTTCTATTTGTGGCAATGCTATGAAGTTGCAGTCACAAAACGATAGATTTAATTACATAACACAAGTGAGATATAGAAAATTTAAGTGCATGACAGCGCATATATTTCACAACGTTGTGACAATGGTGCACAGTGGCTGAGGTGTGGGGACTCCGACTGGGGTGGGCGCAGCGATTCCTGGGCACTGCACTTGTCTCCCAAGCGCTTAGAAAGTGAGGATATTTTCCTGCTCGTTGACGTCTTGCTCAATATTTTAATATGTTTTCACCTAACATTTTTATTACCTGCATCAGCACACAAACCTGGGCACCTAACCGGCACTCAATAAATTCTTATCGATTGATTGCTTGGCTGATAGCTACACCTGAGGTGACTGCTGTGTAACAGGCAGTGGGGTTAGAAGGTGACTGTGATGAGGTCCCAGCCATAAGGGAAGTCTACACAGAATGGTCCAGAGAGACAGAGAGGAAAATGGAGACTTCGATTTGGGCCATAAAAAGTGGGCATGGCCAGTTCTCCCACAGGCAAAGGGTGAGAAAAAGGAGTAGGGTGGGTTCTCGGGGCCTTAGAATGCACGTTGGTGAACGCCAAGGGGTGTAGGACAGGGGACAGGTGCACAGGAAGCGTGCGTGATTCTGAACGTTGGGCTGGGGCGGGGGTGGGGGGAGGTACTTAGTGGTGGGGAGCAGGCTCCGAGGTAGATGAGAGAGCTCAGGTGTTTGGCCTGGTGGTGATGGGGAGTCATTGAGAAGTTTGAAGAATGGGATTCACCATGCTCAGATTTTGGCTGTGAGGAAGTTCATCAGAGCGACCACGTGGGCAAGGACTGGAGGCGGGTAGCCATTTAGGGGGTTGTTGTGTGAGCGTCCAGGAGAGAGACGCTGAGGCCCGGCTTAGAGAGTGACAGGGAGTTAAGAGAGGAGACCACAAATCAGAACACAACGACTCTCCTTTCTCCCCGCCTCCTGGTACAAAGCACTCTGAAAATCTAACCGGGAGGGAGAGGCAGGTCATAACAAATTGACTGCTTCCCGGGACCCCTGCCATCCGCCTGTGTCGCTGTGCATTTACCTTCTCACGCCAGTTCACTTGCCAA
This sequence comes from Craseonycteris thonglongyai, assembly GCA_004027555.1. Classification (NCBI taxonomy): domain Eukaryota; kingdom Metazoa; phylum Chordata; class Mammalia; order Chiroptera; family Craseonycteridae; genus Craseonycteris; species Craseonycteris thonglongyai. The sequence continues at coordinate 17,314 of PVKE010010261.1, read as the reverse complement.
TCTGTACCTCCTGCTTCAGTCAGACCTCTAGGAAATTGCCGGCCACCTCTATCGCCAGTCTCATTTTTCTCCTCGCCTTGACAAGTCAGGTAATCACCTTCCTCCAAGGAACTAGCACAGAGGGCCCCCTCATTCCTGTCCTGACCTGAGGGTTGGGTGGCTGATGCCTGGCTTGTGGGAGAGAGATGAGCACCGGCCTGGTGCCCCGAACCCTCTCCCCCACCAGGCCGCTCACTCTCTCTGTAGTTGCCTCATGTCCAGACCCATCAGCATATGGACTATTAATGAGGATGGGAAGAGACAGAGCAAAGAGGAAAACACCACATTGAGATAAAAACAGATCAATAGTGCAGTCAGACAGAGCCAGAGGTGCTGAAAACAATTCACGAGCTGTCAACTTCTCGGCAGACACGGGGCGGCTGCTAATTCCAGATGGACACAGAGAGGGGTGAGGTGGACCAAAAGCCCCCCCACCCCCTGCCCCCATACCTCAGGGGAAAGCAAAAAGGAGGCGTTACCCAGCCAAAACTCATCCTCCAGGTTCCCGAAGCCAACGCGGTACTCAGCCCATTTTCGGAAAAAGTCCGTTTGGCCGTTCTGCCGCCTCTGGAACACCTGCGAGGAGAAAGGGGGGAGGGGGGAGAATAACGGGGTGCCATGAAAAAGAAACTCTCACAGGTAGAACTGCTGTCTCAGTTTTACATCTGCAGTGACAAAGATGCTCAGGTAAGGGACACTGTAGTACAGAGCTCGTTGTCTGCACAGATGTGTTCGTAGGAGATGCCCAGAACCCTTGTTTGGAAGTGCAGAGGCCCCGGATGAGTAGGCTGGGCTGTGATGTTGACACTCATTTGCACCCCTGCAATGGAGAAAGGATTCAGGGGTACACCGAGCCCCCACAGAGTGGGAGAAACAGGCCGGGCTTGGCTTTCAAATTCATCTTCCTGTACCTTGTAGTGCAGCAGGAAGCATTTGTCACGAAAAGAACAGGACCAATTTCAAATCAGCTAGTAACTGTCATCATCCTATCGCAGGCAGAGCTATCGCGTATCCCTCGCTTTCGCAGCCGTTGAAGTGCTCATTTCATCTAACCTCCCATGCATCAGCCCAGCCTCCGTTCCCAGCTACGCTGTAAGAAGGAGGCACAGCTACGTCAGACCACGTCGCCCAAGAGCAGCTATGACGAGCCACCTTCTCACTCCATTCAAAATCCGAGCCACCTTCTCACTCCATTCAAAATCCGTGCCCATCGGCCCCCACCCAGCTAAGGCTAGGCTGCGTCGGGGCCAGGCTGTGGGGAGCCTCCCATCCTCACAGTGGGCTGCACTGATGGGGTGGGGGGGCATTATTAGTGAGGCCGCCCTTCTCTTCTCCATCTCCCCTGTCACACACGGGAGGAGGGTGGTGACAAGACAGGATGTCTTTTTCTCCCGACCACTGCTGCTCCCTGAAGGCCGTGACAACTCCGAGGAAGAACCAGGGAAGTCAAGGAGGGAAGAGGACAGGGGTGGCCTTTGTAACTAGAGGTGACTCTCCATGCTCTGTTTCTCCTCTCCATGTCCACATGCAGTCATCTGAAAAAAGATCCTACTCACCTCCCCGTAGGCGCTCACCTCTTTTGTTCCTTTATTAGAGCTGCAGGCCCCAGCGGGCAAGGCCCCGGGCCTGGCTGAGCTGCTGGTCCCTCTCCCAGCACCCTCTGCATGAACTGGTCTTGCAGAAGGTGCCCTGTCCCTGGGCCAGGCCACTGCAGCCTTGACATGCTAGTCTGCTCTCTGCCTGGCCAGACCTAGGATTGGGCTGCTGAGCAATGGCTCTGAGGACAATGAAGAGCTCCCAAGAGGGACATGTTGGTGGGGAGGGCGGTCGATGAAGAAAGGGGCAGAGGATGGTGAAGTTTGGATCCACAGGGGCTGAGCCAGGTGGATGAGAAGACCAGGATGTTTGCACCCCCAGGGAGCAGCGTGTACTCACTATCCAGCCGCCCCCGTCTGTGCTCATGTCGCAGTACACCTGTAGCTTCTGGCTGAGCTCCCCATGGAGGAAGACAGTGTAAACTCCACTCAGAGTGTCTCCATTCATCAGATGTTGGGCACAGTCCTGAGGATGCGGGAACACCCGGCCCCCTGCAACAGAAAGAGAGGTGATTTCCAGAGAAGGTTTTAGAGGGCTTCTTGGTATTCCATCAGGAGCTGGAATACCTGCCTGGACCTCACACAGTGTGTGGGAACCCTGCGTCATTCTGCACCCCCCTCTCCAGCGGATGTTGGCCATATCAGACAGTATACAGTCTCATGAGATCAGAGGACCAACAAGCTGGTTTCACGGTCTAGATCTTCTACTTAGCTATCTGTTCAGCTTAGCAAACAGCCTGATTTTCCTGAACATCAGTTTTCTCATCAGTAAAATGGGGGTAATAATAAAAATGTCCTCCCCTCAAGGGCAAGGGCATACTAACGCAGCTGGTGACTGGTTACTCAGATGAAGATTACAGGTGAATGGGCCACAGCACATGACTGTAGGGTAAGGTGACCAGACGTCCCGCTTTTGGCGGGACAGTCCCGATTTTTAACAATTTGTCCCGCGTCCCGCGGCGTTTTAAAAAAAGTCCCGATTTTTGGAAAGAATGCACGACAAGCTAGGGAACAGCGGGAGATAGACCAAATTTTTAATCAAGAACCCCCTCCCCCCGGGTCAATGGTGTCCCGCTTTACCAATGTTAAAATCTGGTCACCTTAATGTAGGGCTCACCTTTCAAAAGGATGAGAGGCCTCTAAGCAAAGCCTTCTGCTGACTTCATATAGGAATGCCCAAACCAGCTCAGCATTAGCAAGGAGATGAATATCTATTCCTCCTGCAAAATAATCTCCTGATTGGACTAAATAATCAAACGGCCATGTTTTACAGTTCAGTTCAAGTTTAAGGAGAGGGCAGGAGAAAGAAATTGCTGCTCATCTGTCAGAGAGAACAGCCCAATTTGTAGAACAATATCTAATTAGCTGAAAGAGAAGCTTAAATGGTCCTGAAAAGCTTAGCTCCAGGGCACGTTTTCATGCTTAGCAGGCAGCTGAGAAGCATGCATCCCTGCGGGGGAGCTCTTCTGACTGCAGGAGCTGATAGAGCAAATGAAAGGCAGAGCTTGCCTGGTGAGGAGCAGTACTTTGGACACTGTACGTATATTGACTAGTTGACTATATCTGAGTCCTGAAGAGGCTGCGTAGGGACCTCATGTGTCAGTCACTACAGTGTCCCCTAGTGGCAGTACCAGTGCACTGCAGGATGTGACAGCTAACTACTTGGAAAGCTTGCTGGTGGGTCAGAACAAGTGACAGCATAATGCCACACAAGGAAGGTGACATAACCTTGTTGAATGCACAGGTCATCTAAGACACCTGTCATGCAACACCAGTAAAAAGGTTGGTGAGGCTCCATAGACTTTATGTAAGGCCCTTCTGGGGTTATGTTACCTCCTAGCACAGGACACTCCTATGGCTGCTGCCACTCCCTGGTCAAGGGTGGCTCCCATTTAAGACACTTTAGAACACAGACATCACCGATGTTAGGCAGGGTTACACCAGGGAATAACAGTATATTTCTATAGAACTTGTGTTTTAATTTTCATTTAATTCTTGCAAGAAACGTGAGAGGACAGCAGATTGTTACAAATCAAGAACGTATTTTAGAGAAAAGGCAACTGCACTAAAAAAAAATCACATGACTTTCTCTGGTCACTTGAATTCCTGTTTCCGACCCCAGTTAAGTGCTCTTTGCACTTGACTAACACAGGGACTAGAACATGACACACTTCATTGGACCTGGACCTACATCTATCCATGAAGCAAATGATCAATCAGTGATCTCGTAAGCACAGAGCCCCAAAGGTTGAAGTGACCTCAAATAGTGCTATGTTCAAATGAAATATCTTTACCCCTAAAAGTGAAAACCGATTTTCTTAATAGCTGCAGAAAAGCTATTAACTTTCATCTCCAGCATGTCCTAGAGCTCGTTAGCGTTCACCATCCCACCTATGCCCACAGGTCACAATAATATTTCAGGGGACAGCTGAGGTGAACGCACTTCCTTCTCCCTGTTGCCTGTTTTCCAGGCCATTCTCTACCCAGTCTCTGGAGCAACGAGCAGGTCTGCTTTCCTTCCCTCCCCACTTCTCTCACTGCTTGAGTTTCTCATTTTAGAAGATCGGCACAGAATGTTCTCCGTCTTCAGCTCACTCCTACCTTACACACTAATAGCCCTTCTCCTCAATCAACTCAGCTTCTTAAAGGAGCCAGAACCCCACATTTCTTCTCCAAACTCCATGTGTCTCCAACAGAACAGCTCTCAAAACTCAAAACGACAACCTCATACAACTATACACATAAAATTGACCCAAACTTAATAAGTAGGGGAATGATCTTATATTGGCTTCTTCACCTTGATCATGACTTAGTTCAAAGTTATGTTATAGATACTTTTAAAAGGCTCAAACATATTAGTTGCTTTTAAAGTACACCTACCAAAATCAAATATAGTAAACTGGGGTGATTTACCTTGGAGAAATTTTTAAATATCTGGAGGACCATTATATAAAATATTTTTTTTTTTAATTAAAAAAAGGGAATACAATCAATTTAGTGGTAAAGTATGATTAAGGGGCATTAAAAGCCCAGATGGGATGAAGGTCCCAGACTGTACCCCTGGAGAGGAAGGGCCCCCACATTAGGCTCTTGGTGGAGACACTCTCCAAATCCGAGAAGGGCTGAGGTATAGCCGCTGGGGGCACTTACTTCAGCTTTGACACATTGCAAGGCCACCTGCTTGCTGATAGATTTCATTCATTGTAATTTAGTCCATGGCATTGCTAGAAAGACAACAAGCATTTTGCATGTGCAGAATATCAAGAGCTAATGACCTGAGATTTTACACCCTGAAAGCTTGGAGAAGACACATGTACCACTAAACCATTCTACTCCAACTCCTTTGGCCTTCAACTTTACCAAACGTTTTGCCTCGCTTACTAGTCCTTGATCAAATTATGATTCCTTTTTTTACCAGATGAGAGAATCAGAGGTTCACTATTCGTTCCCAAACCAAGGACTTGGTTAAATTCAGATTCCTGGGCTCTGTGGCAGATCTACCAAGTCAGAATGTCAGAATGTCCCTGGGTCCCAGGGTATCAGACAAATCTGAAGACCAGAGGAATTTGAACTCCACCCTTTCTCTGGTACATTTTTCCTCTTCTCAGAGAGGCTAAGAGGTGGAACTGGGAAGCTAGACTGTGCCCCCCCCCGCCCTCCCCCCCAGCCCCAGGGGCCTGGTGGTCTGCTTTCTCTGCCTATATTAATATGGTTGAGAGGATAAAGAGACTAAGTTCTCTCTCTCTCTCTCTCTCTCTCTCTGTCTCTCCCTCTCTCCTTTTTCATTCTCCCTTTTCTTTCCTCTCTCTTTTCTGGTAGGTATGTTTTGAGTGGGCAGGTCCCAAGATTTAGATTGGCAGAGGGGAGAGAGGGTTGGGAAAAAGGGGATAAGAACTATTTATCTTTGAATTTAAGCCTTGATTCCAATTTTTACCATTAAGTTCTGCTTTGGGGTGTTACTGGAATTGGGCTTCGCTAAGAATGAAGATGACTCTGATTCTTGTTCTGCTGTGTTCATTGGGTGTATGATTCAAACAGTTTTAGGAGATTCTCAGGGCAGATTATAGGCATTGCTTGCTCTCTGGATGTCATACCATCTAATAGCATCAGAAACTCACCTTTGACCCTAACATAGACCACCCCAGTAATTTTTTCCCAAGGCAGAAATTTTAGCGCGGAGAACAAAACTGGACAATTTTCTTTCCTTTGGTGCATTAACAGGGGCCTGGCCTGACCAAGAGGCTTTATTTAGTTTTTTAAATTTAATTTAATTTATTTATTTTTAGCACAGGCTGTGGTGACTACCAAGTTAAGAGGAAAGCAATGCCAAGTGACCGGGACACGGACATGTCTCATGGTTAAGTGTTTTGAGATGTAATTGTGAGATCCAAAGGACCAGGGCACTTACTGGAAGAATTGCTCAAAAATTGGTTTGTGTTGGGCATCGAAGGCTGAATGCTGAGTGGAGTGAAGTGAGCTCTGTGACATGCAGCGTAATCAGATAGCTTCCAGCCAGTGGGGAGGGAAGGAAGAGCCCTGCCCTGTCCCTTATGTGGGTTGTGTTTCAGGGTACAGTCTTTAAAATGGTCAGGGTTCATGGCTTTGGGGAGTGTCTGCCCACTGCCCACCCTTGTGGCCTCAGCATCAGGCCCAAAGGCAGGATATCGGCATTTCTTTCTGCGAATAGAACCAGCAGGTCTCTGTAACTGCAGAGCAAAGTGTGCTGCTCCACACAAACACAGGTGACCGACCTCCTCTGGCCACCAGAGCTTAGATTTGCTTCTCCCAGAACTGGGTTTGGGGGAGGGGAAGATTTGTGGGGGTCAGTTGAGGCCATGAAGAGGGCAAAGCTACCTGTTCCGTCTACCTGGGCTCTCAAACCTACCACCTTAGCCTCCTTCACAGCCACTTCTAATTTATTTATCTGTTTATTCTTTTATGTATTCATTCAACAAACATACAGGAAGTGTCTGTTGGGTTTCACATATTGGGCTAAAAGATGGAAATATAAAGGAGAAAAAAATATGGTTCCATCTTCCAGGTTCCTCACTTTCTGGTGGGAGAAACAGAGAAATCTAATCTCCCTCTGGAAAAGAGAGGAACCTGGGGAGCTCACAAAACATGGACATGGGCGTGTGATGAAGCCTGGGGCTGATGAGGGAAGAATGAGCATGAAGTGCTGATCATAAAGGGCTTATTTTAGGAATTGATGGAGAGGTGAGCCGCAAATTGGTGGGAGACGGCTGTTTCAGGCCAGTGAACAAGCATGAGCTGTTTGGGACACTGTCAGTTTGGCCAGGAGACAGAGCAGGAGCTGGGTTGGGTGGATGAAAGAGCCTTGGGGAGGTGAGCAGGGACTGGGTCATGCCACCTAAGGAGGTGGACCTTCTCCTGAAGGCAACAGGCTGAAGAGCCCAGTGATGGGCCTTAAGCTCCAGTTTTGAGAAAGATTGTGGTGTGGGGAATGAATCAGATGCAGGTGAGACTGGAGGTAAGACCTGCTCAGGAGGTAGGAGAGGTGGGACTCCAGCAGGGGAGGTGGCAGCACTCAGGAAGTGGGTGATGGGAACTGAGGATCAACTGAGTAATGGGTGCTTGGATGTCTTCATCTTCAGCAGAGTTGTTGAGGGGGATCCTCAAGCTTTGCAGACCGCCTTCTACGCATCAGGCTTCCAAGTCTTCCCTTTGATGACCAGCTAAAGGCCCCCGAACAGCAGAGAAATGTGACATAATTTACCTTACGATTCATTGAATTCACTTATATCAGGAACCCCAATTCCACAGCAGATTGGTTGATCACAGATTGGCACCTCTGTGTGTCTGTTGATTGAATAGGGAGAGGAGGATGGGGGAAGGTAATGCTTCCTATCTATTTTCTTGCCATTCTGGCCCCATTTGCACCTGTTCTCCATATTGTAACCACAGTGCTCTTTGTATGATATGCATGTGATCCCATCTTATCCTCTTTCTCACTTGCCAATAACCCTCCAAGGGCTTCTTCAGAGTGATGGCTCTAATTGAAATGGCTTCCTGGAGTTCAAATGGAATCCCAAACCTTCCCATGGCCTACAAAACCCTGTGTGCTCTCTCTCTGCCTTTCACTCATCCCCCTTTCTCACTGGCTGTTTTTTTTTTGTTGTTGTTTGTTTTGTTTTTTAAAAAACAGCAATAATATGCATTTACTTTATAGGAATACATGCTAATTTTTTTCTTTTTTTATTATTGATTGATTGATTGATTGATTGATTGATTGATTGTTAAATTTAATGGGGTGACATTGATTGGTAACAATTAGATAGTTTCCAGATGTACAAGTCCACATCACATCACCCATGCATCGCATTATGTTCACTGGCTGTTTTTAATCTATGGGCTGTGCCAAACCTATTCCGCCCTCAGTGAGGCATCATCACTGTTCGCTAGGCCCAGAATGTTCTTCTTTGCCTGAGTCATTCTCATCGTTTACATTCTGGCTCAAATGTCTCAGCTCAGAGACCTTTCCCAACTAGCCTAGGTGAGACCCGGGTCTGAGGCTGTGGGGAGGAAGTGGCAAGTGACAATCAGGAAAGGCTGCCTCCTATAGGAGCTGTCCTAGAAGTTAGCTCGTCACATCTGTCCCTATTTCACTACTCTGTTTATTTTTTAATAGTATAATCAGTCATTAAATTTACCCTATTTCCTTCTTGTGTCTGTTCCCACTGCCTCATCCCCTTGAATGTAAGTTTTATGAGGGAGTCACATTGCTTTTTATGTTTTGCACTCTATCCTCAGCATTTGGGACAGTGTTAACCCACAGTAAATGCTCCGTCAATATTTGTTAATATATGATACAATGTGAACACTATCTTCTCACCTATGATTATGAAAAGGAAAATTAAAATTAGATTTCCTGAAAACATTTGAGACAACAAGTGAGCCAGATCAAATTCTGTATATAATGACATATAAAGTCCAGCTATCACTTTCACAATGTCATCGTACGCCCTATGAGGTGGTATTACTGTTTGACAAAATTCACTGCTTTCCCTCTAGAGGGATCATGCATCCCTGTCCTATTGAATAATACAAATAACTCTATCTAAGTAAATTCAACCTTAGGTGAAACGGACCGATTCCTTAAACATCATCCTCTACCAAAAGTCACCCAAGGTGAGACGCATAGCCTGAATAGTACCATAACTATTAACTGAGAACATTGCAGAGGTGCATGATCCACATCTATTGTCCCAGGAACCCAGGATTTGCCAATCTTCATTCATTTTCATGACCTCCCAAACTGAAGCTTGTGTTCGACTCCCAGAGTTTTCCTGTGAAGCCTCAGGGAGCAGCTCTGCCTGGATGTAGGGCAGCAGAGACAGAAGCAGAGGCAAGAAAGAAAACTTCTCATTACCTATCTCTAGGAAACTCCGCGAGTGATTATCTTCACTTAACCTCAAGGTCAAGGCAACTTATTGTAGAGTGTTCACTGTCTCTGAGGACAAGTGTTAGCGAGCGCCTTGTTTGCTTCTTATAGTATTAAAAGAGACAATGAAACCTGCCTCTCAGAAGATCATCTCATCATGTTCGTGATGCTCTGTAGGGAGTATTTGTTTCCTCATTTATATTCATGTCTCCAAAAGACAAGTAGACCTTGGATGAGATTTCAGGTGACAGCAAATTATAAATAATGTATCCACATTTTTTCTCTTCCATACTACTTCTATTAAATTCTCCTCAGAGTCTTGTGCAAACACCAGAGACAAGAGGACAGGAAGCTATTAATGTGGTGGAAAGAATGACATGGGCTTATGTTATAAGATGGGAATGAACAAGGGCCAATGTCATGATCAAACGGCATTTTGTGGGAACCACTTCTTTTCTTTTCTCTTGTCTTTTTATTTTATTTAACATCTCAACTCTTTTGCTGTCCATTAAGTAGGCCTCTGCTTGACAGGAGTCTCTTTTCCTGGCCCACCCAGGATGAGATGGGGGTGTTTGAGTGGATGGAGGACTCAGTGGCCCAAGTCTAAGTCCTTTTGTCTCATGAGAAAAGGCATTAAAAATGCTTCGAATAATCAGCTGAGAGCAGCCAGCCCTAAGCATAGGATGCTGCTAAGTGGCAAGCTCAGGTGCTGTCCAGGAAGCCAGAAAGGGAAGGATGCTGGTTACTAGGATAAAACTGGCCATCAGCCCAGGTGTGCATCACCGTGGCTGTCCCCCTCAGTCCTCAGCAACAGGAACCCCCGGGTGCAGATTGGTAGCACACCGATCTTTCCAGTAAGCGCAATGCTCTGCTCTTTGTTTTTGTTCCTTCTTTCTCCTCCAGGAGCCCAAGGTGTGTTGTGTGGCTTCCAGTGCATGTGTGCAGCGGGAGGGGTGGGGAGGGGTAAGTGAGCGTCCTGATGAAGGGGCATGGCAAGACCACATTAATATTGATATTCAAATGACTGTGCAGGCTTAGCGTGATTTATCCAGCAAACGTTGCATTTGGGGGTGGCAGAGACAGAGCCTGAAAGTGGAGGGATTTGGGCACCGTGCTTTGCAGGTAGTACCCCTTTGCCTGAGCATCCCTGTGGGGGACATGGAGCAGCCTCTCCTCTGCAGCTGTGTGCCCCCACAAGCCCTCTTCTGTGCACTACAGCCGGACTGTAACAGTGCAGTTCCACCACCTTTCATTGTGTCCGCTGCATGCCTGGCTCTGCGCCAGGCCCTCCCATGTGCATTCCTGCTGCCATGTGCTTCTCATCCTATCACGGCTCACTTTATGGACTCGAACAGATCTCCACAGCACAGCCTGCGGGGTTTCACTGATATGCATCTGTGACTGAAACTCAGATTTGAGCTTTCCAGTAACACTCTGCAAAAGCTTCCCAATGTGGGCATCTCTTTGCCACATACCCCTGTAGTCATGGTGAGTCCTTCTCTGGGACCCCACTCTACGTGAACAGTCCATCAGGAACTGCATGGATTGAATAGGAGTGTGGCCTCTTCAGTGTTCTCCTTTCCCCATTGGTACTGGCCATGCTCCAGGAGCCCCGTGTCAATTGGAGTTTCACAAAAACAAAAACAAATAAATAAGCAAACAAACAACCCGATGGTTCCCCTGCACTGTCCACCAAACAAAGCCATGACCCTGGTCTCCTCTTCAAATTTCCGTGAATTGTTAACCCTCTGCTTATTGGATCTTGCTGAGCCCTCGGCTGGATTTGGGATCCCAGACCCAAACGACAGCACAGCCTCTGGGGCAGCTTCATCCAAGAGAGGCCAGTGATGGGCACAGACACTGGTAGACCTTTCCAGCCCAAGTGAATCAGGGGCAAGGCAGCTGCAAGGTCCTGCAGAAGCCTCAGCCACATTGTCACCCTGCTCACAAGCAGTTGCGATATTATCACTAGGACAGAATTAAAACTCATACTAGACTGAGCAAACATTGAAACCCATGCATTTGGGGGATGGCATGATTAGCTTAGACCTCATGAATATGTAGATGGGAGAATTGTTTATGTTGCTGTCATCTGTGTCCTTTTTATGGGAAAGAAATCCTTAATTCAGTGAAAAGTTCCAATGCAGGAGTCTTTGGGTGGTAGCTTGGAAAAGAGGAGTATGAAGGACCCTTTAATCAACCTGGCAATGTGCAGGGAAGGGCTTGCACAAGAAGAGGCTAGCACCTGGGTTCTGAGACAAGACCCCTGGAAAGGGCATAGAAGGTGAGCATAATGGACTTCAGCCCATAAAAGAGAAGAGGCGTCTTCCAAGTCCTATTGGGTCAGGACATGTCTTGGATTCATGTCTTGGTTGTGAGACCAAGTTTTGATTGATTGATAATAAAAAATTTGATTTTCTGATTAATGTGTTCATTGTGGACACTTTATAAGATATTGAGAAAACATACAAAAAAGAAAGAAAAACAAGACTCGTTCACAAGCTCTCAGTTCTAGAGAACCACTGGTGACATTTGATGTGATCAAGTGTTCTGCTTTGTCAATTTAGAACAAGTCTCCTAGAGAGGCACCTGGGTAGGGGCGGGGACTTTCCACCCTGTCTCTGGGATGGGGGATGGCTCTGGACTCTGAGATGACAGGCAGACATGTGTCTGGGGAGAAGGGGCAGGGTCACATGGGTCCCCACGTGTGCACAGCCACACCCCCGAATGTGGGGCACAGAGAGAATTCAAAGTCCAGCTGGGGCAGTCCCATACCACAGATGGTAGAGCAGCACCGCGGGAAGTGGAAGAAAGTGTTGTTAGCAGCACAGGCCCCAGGGTGGTAAGAGTGGGGTCGAATCCCAGCTCTCCCACTTCAGAGCAGTGGGATCCTGGGCGAGTTACCCAATCCACGTCTCTGTAGCCCAGTTTCCTCATCTGTCAGTAGGGATAGTAAAACATACCTCACAGGCTGTCAGGATATTAAATTAGATTGTACATGCGATGCACTTAGAACGGTGCCAGTCAAATAGCTCACAAGTTAGATATTAGGTTATTTGCTGTTATACGTATTAGACTACTCTTATCTCTTAAGGAAATTTTCAAGTATCTTCTGCTGATGCTTGAATGAGCAAAGGTAGAAGAAAACCTTGGCTCAAGCTCTGACCCAGCTACTCACTAGCCATGGAAGTCACTGGAGTTCCATGTACCCATTCCATCATCGTGGACATGGGGGTGAGAAGGCCTTCCTCACCGTTGTTACAGGACTGAGTGAAGACCATAGGAATGCAACAGTGCCTTGTGTATGGAGGACAACCATAGAGTCACCATTGAGGGTGGACTACTGCTCCCTTTTCCGGGTGAATCTCTGGTTATAGGCAGCAGAGGAAGGAGAGGGGGATAAACTCTGCTGGAAAAATACTCGCAGAGACTCTGAACAGGAGCCTGATGTCTTTGCCTGTGCATTTCATTGGTCCAGGTGGGACCAGGGATTTGCGCTGCTGGTTCCAACTGCTGCTTTGGTGGTAGGGGATTCCTGGCAGGACCTTGGGAGGAGGACAGGCAGGAGTGGACAGAGTCCTCATTCACCTTTGCAGGAAGAGCCAACTGAGTTTCTCGGACAGCTCCTCCCTGGTTGAGGAGCTGATGGCACGCAGGGGAGAAGGCATCAGAGAGCTGGTCAGTCTCTCACCTGTGGTGAAGGTGGTGGAGGTAACACTGCTCCTGGCTGTGTCCTGGGCTGCCTGCAGGAGCACTGTGTAGTCTGTGCTCTCAGACAGGCCCTCGAGTCGGATCCACGTGTCCTCAGCGTCCACAATCAGCTCCTGTGGAATGAGGAAGCTCATTGCCGGAGGAAGGGAGCCGGGAGGGAGCGACAGGCTGAGTGGGGAGTAGGGAAGAGAAGTCCAGCTCCCATGGCCTGGAGTGTCATTGTCTTCCTCTCTTCCCACAATAAAGAGAAAACCGAGCCAGTGTGCAGAGAGGACAGCGCCTATCTCCCAGGTGCACGCTGGGAGGAACATAGGCACCTACCGTAGATCATTGAATCTGGTGGTTGGCCCCTGAGGACAGAGGAGTGGACTCCTAGGCTTCCCTACCCCATATGCAACAGACTAGCTTGCTCAGATCTACTCTGCATATCCAGCTTCCCAATATGACTTCACTGTAAAAAAGCATTTCACTGTGAACCAAAGTTTGACAACTAGGGCTCACATGGAGTGTTTCAACTGATCACACAGAACAGAGATTTGTCATTGCTTTACTGGAGGCCGTATAGATGTAGCCTTTAGAATGCTTATCAAGGGGCATAAAAGGTTGTTGAATTTGGTATCCGGCTCACCTTCTGGTGCCATGCACTTAGAGAAGTGATCCACAGGGAACAAACTAGGTTTCCCATGACGATACACACAGCACGCTGTCAACAAAAGAGCGCTAGTCTGCCAGCAGCAACTTGGGCGCTAGTCCTTCCTGGCTCCACCACGCCTCTCTACACAAGTTGAGCAGAGCCTAACCCTCTTTAGATAACGGGGTGCCTACTGCTGCACTCACTCGCTTGTTGTGGTGTTTCCAGTACGACGGTCTTTCCCGGTTACAGAAAACTCTCACCTTGCGGCTTCCATCGGTGGATTTGTAGGTCAAGACGTAGTTCTCGATCTCTGACCTGGGAGGTTGCCAGGAGATCAGGGCGCTTTGTCTAGTGATGTCACTGGCTGTCAGGTTGGCAGGGGCGTCCAGTACTGCAAAGAGGAGACAATGTCAGGAGCGCCAGCCCCTCCAGCTCTGCCCTGTTTGATTCCAGGCACATTTATTCATTTACCTATGTGGTCTCTGGGCTGCTCACATGCTGACCCTGTTCTAGTTGGACAGTTGCAGAAAGGGAGCTCCTGGCTCAGAAGATAATCCTTTAGCATCATAACCATTCTTGCAGCTATCCTTCCCCTCACCAGGGCCTCTGGGCGTAAGGGGTGACATCTTTCAAGCTGACTCTCCGTCTGAAAGCATGACCTCACTACACCTGCACGTCTGTGAGTTCACTGCTGAGCCTAAGACATTCTCACATCTATACCGTTGTCTACTGTTCTCCTGGCCAGGACCACATAGGCAGCAACCCTGTCCCCAGGGTCAAGCTCTCTAATACTCATCAGATGTCCTGGGCCAGAGGCACTTCCAGTTCTGGCCTCTCTTGGCCTGCTTCTCCTACTGTCGCCAGACCCAGAATGAGAGCAGAAAACAGATATGTGGCTGGGAAATGCTGCTCACTGTCATTGGCATTTGGGGCGCAGTCAACTAAAATAAGGGCAGCTCAGCGCTGCACTCTCCCAGCCCTGTAGACTAGCATCTGGTCTACCACATGGAGGCTGATCCTTTTCAGAGCCCAGGAAAACCTCCAGGGGTACCGGATATGTAGTGACCATGTACTCACGGGTAGAGAAGTTAGTGCTGATGGTACCACTGGTGAGAGGCCCACTGGTGGCATACATGGTGACAATATAGTGGGTACTAGGAAGCAGGTCAATGAGCTGGAATTCCTCACTGTCTCCATCAACCAGGATGGTCTCTCCAGCAACTAAAATAAGATGAATAGAGATTGAATAAGGTTATTTGGTTTAGGAAAGACAAAATCCAAAGGCATTTCACCAGGATTCACTGCGAATATTTGAGAATTTGAAAAAAAACCGTTTAGAGGTCATTTAGCTTAGCATTTTATTCCATACAATGATCTCCTCTTTTCTCATTTTACATCTTAACTGAGAAATGATTTCTTGTTTGGAGGCTGAATTGTCTTTTCTGTAACTTCTATTCAGGCCTCTGAAGTTACCAAGGGTAAGCCGAATCCTTTGTCTGTATGACCGCTACCTCCTCACCCACTCCCTCTTCTCCTAGACTGAGAAAATTCAGACCCCCAACCCCTGTTACTTGTATGAGACAATTCTAAATCTCACAGTCCTGGCTTCCTTTCTTTAGAAAGGTAACGGTTTATCAGTGTCCCTGATGAAATGCAAAGCTCAGGACAGAATGGAGAACAATAATTGAGATGTACTGACCAATGAAACAAACAGGATCAACCTCTGCTTTTATTTGTGCCTATTTTGTTAATTCGTTAGGTTTTGAGACAGTCATGTGATGTTGTCACAAGCAGAGACTGTTACTAATCAAAGACCTTGTTTATAACCACCTCCAACTCAACCTTGTGTGGTTGAGTTTTTATGCCCATGGGCAGAGTTTTGCATTTATTTCTATTGTGTTTTGACTAGTTGATTGGGTTTTGGAACAGCATTTCAGTTCATTAAAATATTTTGGAATTTGGATTCTACTGATGACAGTTTTGTTTTGTACACAAATTTAGTAAGCATGTGTTCTGTGTATTCATTCAAGCTGTTGATAAAACTGTTCATTAGATAAGGACCAAGCCCTGTCTTGTACCTTTAGAATACTCCTGAGTCATTTAGCATTTAACAAAGGTCACTAAGCTCTTCTTCAGACTCGGGAGGACCTGAGGTGTCAAGTGTTTTGTGGTCTAAAGGCATAGAAAGGCATGCAAACAAGTTAAAATCTAAACTAATGCTTTGGAAAAGCACACATTATGCCTGCAGCTTTTTAAATATCTTCCTTTGCAGTGTTCTGCCATCAGTCAGGATGCAGCCAGGGGAAACCTTGGTGGTTCAGTAGGTTGAGTGCTGCCCCAGGGTCCAAGAATCAAATCTTGGCCCTGGCCCATGCAAACCCATATGCTCAATTGGGGCATGTCCCCAGTTCATTTCTTACCAGGGCAAGCTTCCCAAGTGGAAGGCCCTCTGTTCAGCTCCTGCCCCGGCTCCTGCACTGGTGTGCTTCCCATATAGGAGGCCCCCAGCTCGCAGGGGTGTGTCTCCTATGCAGGAGGCCTCTGGCCAGTTCCTGCCCTGCACAGCCCCATTATAGTGAAACTATAATGAAAACTAATGACGTACAACTAGGGAGACTGCTCTGTGCCCTCCTCCTTTCTCTCCTGTCTCTCTCTCTGTCAAAAACAATAAAAATAAATCTTTAAAGATGCTCTCTCATATCACTGCAAAAGCACAGACCGCTCACTTTATTGGAATTTTCTTTTTTCTCCTAGTCTCTTTTTAAAATCTAAGGTCTGCTTTCTTTCTTCCCATTAACAGCCTGATCTCAGTCACTGTGGCCCCTTGTGTTTTGTGCTTGTCTATATCAGGACTGCTCACATTGAGTTGTAACTTGTCTGAATCATCACCACTAGGCATGAGTTCTGGGAATCTGTGTGCTTTGCCTCTGAACCCTTATAGCCTCATAGAGTATATGGCACATGGGGGGCGGGGGTGGTGGTGCATCAAAAGAATCTACTGAATGAACAAAAGCTAATTGCTGTGATAGAGCTGTGTACTTTTGTATGTGTCACTAAGTGCCTCTAACGGCCTCAGAGGAATCATGGAAGCTTTGATAGAGGAGATAGTGTTGAAGGGTGGGTTTCTAGGTAGACAAGTGCGGAGAGAATTGCCTGGTGAAAGAAATGGCATGTGCAAATGCATGGTGGCTTGAGGAGGTATGGTGAGAGGTAAGAAATGTGGGATCATGATAGGCAAGGAAGGGTGGCAGGAGATGAGGTGGACTGTGCGCACACACAGAGGGGCTAAGATGCACCCACA
This sequence comes from Craseonycteris thonglongyai, assembly GCA_004027555.1. Lineage (NCBI taxonomy): Eukaryota > Metazoa > Chordata > Mammalia > Chiroptera > Craseonycteridae > Craseonycteris > Craseonycteris thonglongyai. Next base: position 632 of record PVKE010010261.1, on the reverse strand, counting down.
GGAATGATACTCCTTCTTTGAGGAGGGTCATTCAATCAGCTACAGTTTTACGGAACTTCAAATAGGACCCATCATGTATTTTTCCATCAAAGAGATAAATGGGTTTTTCTAATGCCTTGCCGAAATACAAATGTGCTGGCAGATTTGCCAATTAAAAACAAGAATGTAAAGTGCTTTTGATAAAACTTGTTTTTAGGCAACCTGCACTGGTATGTAGTAATCACTAATTCTCTTTCCAATTTAATAGTCTGTTTGGGTTTTCATTTTCCCGAGTTTGGACAACCAATTTATTTATTTTTGCTGCTTACAGAATTGGCTTTCTCTTAACTTTGAAAATTAAGACATCTGCCTGCCTTCTGTCTTCTGGCATCTTTGTTCTCTGGATTCCTGGATATAACCCACAACAATTCTGTGATCACATGTGGAATTTAGGCAGGGAAATACTTTCCATAGGCTTGGACTTCTCTATTTAACTCTAGGTAGTGGAAGGCGAACAAACATGGTGAAGAAGACATTGAAACTCAAGATTTATGTTGGCGCAAACTTTTGGGCTGGATATGGGTAGAGAAGACTAAAGCAACAGAAGAGTTTAGTAGTTCTGGGTCCTTTGTCACCTATTATCATGAATTATC
>PVKE010010260.1:0-42879 GCA_004027555.1 Craseonycteris thonglongyai | reverse complement strand
AATTCCCTCTGCTTCTGTATATCTGACAAGGCCTTAATTCCTCCTTCATATCTAAAGGTTAATATTGCTGAACAGTTCATTCTTGGCTGAAAATTTCTCTCATTTAATATTTTGAAGATTGGGCTTGCTCCCTCCTGGCTTGCAGAGTTTCTGCTGAGAAGTCTGGTGACAGCCTGATAGGTTTTCCTTTGAAAGTTATATTTTGTTTTTCTCTGGAAGCCTTGAGGATTCTTTCTTTGTTTTTGGTTTTTGTCATCTTCAGAACAATGTGCCTCGGAGAAGATCTGTTAGGGTCTAGGTAGCTAGGGCTCCTGTTTTCCTCTTGAATTTGGGGTTCTAGTTATTTCCATAGGTTAGGAAAGTTTTCAACCACTATTTGTTTTAGTAGATGCTGAGAAGATTTCATCTCACTTCCTTCTGGTACCCCTGTTATTCTAATATTGCTCTTTTTGATGGAGTCAGAGAATTCTTGTAGGGCTCTTTCATTTCTCTTGATTCTAATTTCCCTGTCTTCATCCTTCTGTGAAATTTTCATGTTTCTATCTTTGATTTCACTAATTCTTTCTTCCAGCGGGTCAGCCCTGTTTCCTATACTGGTCAATTCATTTTTCAGCTCTCCCATTATGCCTTTCATTTCTAGGAATTCCTTTTGGTTCTGCTCTAACTTCTCAACTTTATTGGTAAAATAATCATTTTGCTCAGAAAATTTCTTGTTGAGGTCATTTAACTGGGTACTTTGCCAGCATTGACTGAGCTCTCTGAGTGTCTTGAGTATTGCAGCCCTGAATTCTGTTTCACTTAGATTTAATTCCAAGTGTGCAAGCTCCTTTTCTAAAAAATCCATGATCTTCTGGAGGGGCTTTGAATTCTGAGGTGTGCATTGGATTTGATGTGGGGTTTTTTTTGTTTTTTGTTTTGTTTTGCTTTATGCGTGAGTATGTTTTCCCTCTGGGGGTTTGCCTATCAGATGGCCTTCTTTTTATTTTTTCTTATGGGCTCAGTTGTGGGAGGAGGAGATTTTGGGAGAGGGTTGAGAGAAGCAGTCAGTTTCTGTGTCCTGGGGTTGCTCTTCAGGTTGTTGGCTTAGCTGTTAGAAGGCAGAGCAGTGAAGGTGTGGGTGGTGGGTGGGGGAGTGTGAGTAGGAGCTGGGATGGGCCTGAGACACAACAGTAGAGTCCTCTGTCAGCAGGGGGGCTGGTGGTTCAGTGTGGCCTGGGGGAGCAGCAGCTCAGGTCTTTCTCCCCTCTGCTTGGCTGCTTTCACTTTAAGCACATCTATGCAGCCAGCCTGCTGCTTCTAAGCTAGTGACAACCCACTGGGCTACAGCACAGTGACGTGGGTGGTGGTGCAGTGGCATGGTCCAGCTACAGCATGACCAGCGGTGTGCAGCTAGGTCACTCTTACTCCTATGCTCCACTCAAGCTGCCTTCAGTTTCAGTCTATGCAGCAGCTGTGCCACTTCTGTGGGCCAGTGAATGGCCTGCAGGCAGCGGAGGCATGGGTGGGGCACAGCAGTGCAGGCCCACCGGGCTGCTGCTGGCAGCTCCGCTGGGTCCCTCTCAGTCCTCCGCTCTGCTCAAGCTATTGTTTTCACTTCAAGAGCCCTGTCTTCAAAAGGTGCTCCCTAACAGTCAATTCCAGCAGCTCGGCTGTGTCTCCTCTGTGAATCAGGGACCAGGGGTGCTTTAGTTGCTATGGGCTGGTGTCCTGCTCTCACCCCGCCCACTCAGGAAGTACATCTGCCCTGCTGCTCAGTCCCTGTTCCACTTCAGGCTCTGTGATCTGATTAAAGCACCACGTGCCTCTCCTTGAGTTCAGATGTTAAATTGTCCACAGTCTTTTGGGGCTTCCACGCTCCTTAGGTCTCGGCTTCTATTCTAGCCTGCCCTCGATCTAGCTCCACATTGACCGTGGTCCCCCAACCCCCCTTTGTTTTAGCCAGCCCAGGGCCGTGCTCCATGTCCCTGTACCCGAACTGCTCCTTGCCCTTCCCTCTGCCGCTCTCCCCTTTTTCCTCTAACCTTTGGGTATTGTTCTGCATTGTGTGGTTCTCCCAGCTGAGGGCGCTTCTCAGGGTTTCCCCTGTGGATTCCCTTTTGTTCATAAGTCCCTTCCCTGGTAGGTATCGGGGTTCTCCTCTCATTCCGCCATCTTTCAGCATTCGCCCAAATTTCCCAATGTTGGTTTTGTTTTGTTTTTAAAGATTTATTTTATTGGCTTTGACAGAGACAGAGAGAAGAGGGAGGGCCCAGAGCAGTCTCCATAGTTGTACTTCATCAGTTTTTGACATGGTTTCATTCCACACAGGTAGGCGGGGGCCACACAAGGCAGAAGCTGGGCTGAGGGCCTCCTGCATGGGAAGCACACCCCAGTTCAGCATATGGGTCTGCACGGGTCTGGGCCAGGGCCAGGATTCAATCCTCAGTCCCCAGGGCTACAAAGCAAGTGCTTAACCCACGGAACCATCCTAGATTCTCCAATTACATGTTTATACATCATTAAAACATTATCAGAAAGAGAGATTAAGAAAAGCAATCTCATTTACAACTGAATCAAAATAATTAAAATATTTAGAAATAAATTTAACCAAGTAGAGGAAGCCGGGATGACTTAGTGGGTTAAGCGCTCACTTTGTAGCGCCGGGGACCGCAGATCGAATCCCGGCCCCTGCCCGTGCAGAACCATATGCTGAACTGGGAGCTTCCCCAGTTCAGTTCTCTCTCTGTCTCTGTATTTCTCTCTGTCAAAAAATAAATAAATAAAAATAAATTTAACCAAGTAAGTAAAAGACTTGTACTCAGAACATTATAAGACATTGAAGAGATAAATTAAAGAAGATGCAAATAAATGGAAACACATACCATGCTCATAGACAGGAAGAATTAATGTAGTTAAAATGTCCATGCTATCCAAAGCAATCTATAAATTCAATGTAATCCCTATCAAAACACCAGTAGCAGTTTTTACAGAACAAGAACAAATTATCCTAAAATTTATGTGGAACCAGAAAAGATCCCAAATAGCCATGACAACCATGGGAAAGAAGAATAAAGTTGGAGGTATCATGCTACCTGATATCAAACTATACTGCAACACTATAGTTATCAAAACAGCAGGGTATTAGCATAAAAACAAACACATAGGTCAACTAAACAGAACTGAAAACCCAAAAACAAATCCATGCTTAATAGTCATATGACAAAGGAAGCAAGAATATACATTGGGGTAAATAATTGGTGTTGGGAAAACTGGACAGATGTATGCAAAGAAATGAAACTGGACCACCTTCTTATGCCATATATAAGAATAAACTCAAAATGGATTACAGATTTAAATGTAAGACCTGAAACCATAAAACTGCTAGAAGAAAAGGTAGAAAATAAACTCTCAGCAATGTATGTCCTCAAGCAAGGGAAACAAAAGAAAAAATAAATAGATGGGACTACATCCAACTAAAAAGAAAAGGAAAGGAAACCATCAACAAAACAAAAAGATATCCTACTGAATGGGAAAAGATATTTGCCAAAGATACATTTGATAAGGGGTTACGTTAATACCTGATATTTGGTGTTTTTTTTAAAAAAAGCATACAACTCAACACCAAAAGTAAAATAAAATAAAATATTCCAATTAAAAATGGGCAGAGGATCTGCACAGACATTTCTTCAACTAGGACATACAGATGACCAATAGACATATGATAAGATTCTCAACTTCAATGATCATAAGAGAAATGCAAATTAAAACCAGAGTGAGATATTACCCCACACCTTTCATAATGGTCATCATCAATAAACCAACAAACAAGGGTTGGTAAAGATGTAAAAAAGAGAACCCTTGTGCACTGTTGGTGGGATTGCAAATTGGTGAAGCCAGTATGAAAAGCAATATGAAGGTTCCTCAAAAAATTAAAAATAGAACTACCTTATGACCCAGCAATTCCACCCCTGGGTATTAATCCAAAGAAATCCAAAACATGAACTTAAAAAGATATACATACCCCTATGTTTACTGAAGTGCTAGTCACAATAGCCAAGATACAGAAACAACCAAAATGCCTAGCAATAAATTATTGGATAGAGGGAAGCAGTCATCAAGATGGTGGCATGAGAGGGGCTTTTGAAACCTCTCCTGGAAAGAACAATACATTGAACAACTAAAATCCAACCAGAGACTCCCTAAGCAACACACAGCCTCGGCTGAGGGACCCACTCATCCCAGGAAAATTCCTAAAGCTGGAGAAACGGGGGTGAGAGAGAAAGAAAGGGAGTCGTGTGGGGACCCGCCATGGAGTGCAACCCGGAGACCCATCCAGTGACGACCCAGAGGCTGAGCCGAGTCCAGCAGAGGAGAGACAGACGGAGGTGGCAGCATGGGGATGCAGGTCCAGGAGCAGAACAATCTGGGCGGGTGGGAGGCCTGGAGCGGACAGAGGTGGAGGCGCCGACACCAGAGTGCGGGGTGGACACAGAAAGTGGGCGCGGCTGATGGTGGTGAGAGGCCCTGGTGGGAGTGCGGGGGGTGCAGTTGGGGCGCGAGGTGGGAGGCCGGGGGCAGGGAGGGTGGCCAGAGTGCGGGGCGGGAGGTCAGAGCGCGGGGCAGGAGGCCAGAGTGAGGCACCAGTGAGCTGGGAGCCCCAGGGCAGGAGGCTGGCAACTGGAGCCGGAGGCGGGTGTTCCAGTGGCTGCAGTGCTGACACCAGGAGTGTGCTGGTGGCTGAGGCACAGAGTGGCCCTCAGTGAGGTGAGGCCCCAATTGGAGCACTGCGTGGCCTTGGACACAGAGCCTGGCTGCTTCCCCTTGCTGTCTCCCAGGGCTTGCCCCACAGGCCTTGCCCACAGCCTGCCTTCAGTGAGCTGCTGCCGGGAAGCTGCCATTACCCTGTGAAGCAATCAGACCTGGGCCTTTCCCAACAAACCCCACCCCCACCTGTCCCGCTAAAGCCAGCAGAGGGATCTAGGAAAACTGAAGCACAAGCATGGCAGCTTCTGACTACAGTGGGATCTCAGAGGCACATAATACAATTGCCCACCATATCTTCCCTAAGACAAGGTGTACAGAGACCAGGGTGACTGAGTCAAAGAGAAGCCCCGCTTCTAGGAAGTCTCCCACTGTGAAAAAAACAAATTACCAAGAGAAAATAATATAATATACTGCAGCAATACCAGCTGGGAAGTGAAAGAAAGATTTCTTCACATCTACCGGGGGGAAACACTCCAAAAGCAATGAGTACCCTAGTGAACAAACGTGCTCAGAAAGCACATAAAAAATCTCCAGAAAAGGAATTTGAAGATATGGAATTATATGAGCTAACCAACATGGAATTCAAGACTGCAATTCTGAAAATGCTCCAAGAGATCAAAGAAAATTGGCGGAATACACAGAGGGAGCTAAGTGATCTCAGAGAAAAAAAAAATTGAATCTATAAAAAAGAAGCAAATAGAAATTCTATAGATAAATAACACAATAAAAGAAATAAAAAATGAAATAGCTAGCATAGGAAGCAGAGCTGACCAGGTGGAGAAAAGAATTAGAGCAATCAAAGACAAAAATTTGGAAATGTCACAGAAGAAAGAATAGACCTAAGAGCTAAAAGAAATTAAAGATATTTACAAGAACCATCTGACTCCATTAGAAAGAATAACTTAAGGATAATAGGTATTCTGGAGGGAGCAGAGGAGAGGATAAGAATAGAGAATTTGCTCAAAGAGTAGATGAGAACTTCCCAAATCTATGGCCAGAATTGGAACCTCAAATCCAAGAAGGAAACAGGACCCCTAGCTAATTGAATCCTAGCAGACCCTCTCCAAGGCACATTATACTGAAGATGTCAAAGGTCAAAGACAAAGAATCCTCACAGCAGCCAGAACAAAGAACAGGCATAACTAATAAAGAAAAGCCCATCAGACTATGATCAGATTTCTCAGCAGAAACTCTAAAAGCCAGAAGGGAATGAAACAAAGTATTCAAAATGTTAAAGAAAAAAAATTACCAGCCAAGAATCCTGTACCCAGCTAAGTTATTCTTTAGATATGAAGGAGGAATAAAGACTCTTTCAGACATACAGAAAATGAAGAAATTCTCCAGCACAAGGCCAGTATTTCAAGAAATACTAAAGGAGGCTATTGGACCTGAAACAAAAAGTAAAAATAAATAGGGATAAATTGGGACAACAAAAACATAAAAGGGGAGGAAGTAAAAGTTTAAACTCCCAAAGAGAATGAAGATAAGCATCCTTAAGAAAAGGAGGGAAGCTAGTATGGCTCAGTGGGTTGAGCTCTGGTCTTGCAGCCCCAGAGTCTGAAGATCAAATCCCGATCCCAGCCCATGCAGAACTGGGGTGTGCCTCCCATGCAGGAGGCTCCTGACCCAGTGCCTACCCTATGAGGCTCTGCACCCACCTGTGGAATGAAACTATGTCAAAAACTAATGACATAACTATGGAGACTGCTCTGGGCCCTCCCCCTTCTCTCTGTCTTTCTCTGTCTCTTTCTCTCTCTCTCTCTCTGTCAAAAACAATAAAAATACATCTTAAAAAAAATGAAAAGGAACCACTGCATATATGAAACATTCTTTTACATAAAGTCCATGATAACCACTGAAAAAGAACTTAGAACTGGAACACGTAACAAATATAAATACATACATACATACATACATACATACATAACCGGTGAGAATAAAAAAGCAAAGAAACAATAAAAAAAAAAAAGAGCTACCAGAAAACAAAACACAAAATGGCTATAAAAAATCCTCATATATCAATCATCACCTTAAATGTAAATGGACTGAACTCACCAAGAAAAAGACACAGAGTAGCAAACTGGATTAAAGAACAAAAACCAACCTTATGCTGTCTACAAGAGACATACCTCAGCCACAAGGACAAACACAGTCTCAAGGTGAAAGGGTGGAAAACAATACTCCAAGCAAATGGCATCCAGAGAAAAGCAGGTGTAGCTATACTTACATCTGATGAAGCGGACTTCAGAATCAAAAAGATAATAAGAGACAAAGATGGACATTTCATAATGATAAAGGGGGCAATGCAACAAGAAGATATTATACTTATTAATATATATGCCCCCAACCAAGAAGCACCAAAATTTACAAGGCAACTACTAACAGATCTAAAAGGAGAAATTGACAAAAACACAATTGTAGTAGGGGACTTAAACACCCCATTGACAGCCATGGACAGATCGTCCAAACAGAAAATAAATAAGAAAATATCAGGTTTAAATGACACATTACAGCAACTGGACATAATTCACATTTACAGGACACTTTGTCCTAAAACGCAAGACTATACATTCTTTTCTGGTGCACATGGAACATTCTCAAGGATAGACCACATGCTGGGACACAAAGCTAGCCTCAGCAAATTTAAGAAGATTGAAATCATACCAAGTGTATTCTCCGATCACAAAGCTTTGAAATTGGAGATCAAGTACAAAAAGAAAGCAGGAAAAACCATACACACATGGAGATTAAACAACATGTTAGTTAAAAATGACTGGATCAAAGAAGAAATAAAAGGAGAGATTAAAAAATACATACAAACAAATGACAATGAAAACACAACATACCAAAATTACTGGGATGCAGCAACAGCAATAATAAGAGGGAAATTTATGTCACTACAGGCCTATCTGAAGAAATAAGAAAAATCACAAGTAAACAACCTAATTTCACATCTTCAAGAACTAGAAAAAGAACAAAAACCACCCAAAGCCAGCAGAAGGAAATCATAAAAATTAAAGCTGAGGTAAATGAAATAGAGAATAGAAAAACAATAGAAAAAATTAATGAACAAAGAGCTGGTTCTTTGAAAAAATAAAATTGACAAACCTCTGACTAGGCTCACCAAGGGAAAAAGAGAAAGGACACAAATAATCCAAATCAGAAATGAAAGAGGGGAAATGACAACTGACACCACAGAAATGCAAAGGATCACACATGAATACTCTACAGAGGGGGAAACTGAGGCCTGAAAAGATGGCCTCTGCTCGGAGTTCATCCATCTGGGACAGAACTAGGGAGAAAGTGGAGTTGGAGTTCAAGGCAGAGGGAACAGCATGTGCAAAGGCTGGAGACAGGCTGGTGCTTGGTGTGTAAGGGGACAGGTGTCCTGCTGTGTGTGAGTCCGTGAATCTGCTTGGGGGGACTAGAGAGGTGGAATGAGCAGGTCTGGTGGCCTTCACTGCAGGCCTCAGGAGCTTGGGCATCTTGGCCTGTTGGTGATAGAAGCCACGTGAGAGGAAGAGCATTTTATAGGTGAGGGCCTTGACTCTCAGAGAGGTGAAGGCCTTGCCAGTTCCCCATACCAAGGGCTGGGCCTGGAGGGCAGGGGCTGACCTCTGCCCGCCTCAGATAACAGTGTCAACGAGTCTGATTCATTTCACTCCATTAACAGTCTTGACTGAGAAGCAGGCACTAGGAGTGTATGCGTGTGAGCTGCCCCGTGGGCACTCCAGAGCCTTGTCCCCAGAGAAGGTGGCCATGTGAGTGTCCCTGGACAGCAACCTGGGACGCCAAGACACCCACCCTGCGCCTGTCACCACCTGTGGGCTGCAAGTACCTGCCAGGTGTGCTTCCCAGCTACCCAAGCCTTCATTCATGGAGTAGATGGCAGGCAAGGGGGTGGGCCCTCACTGCAATTGTGAGCTAGCCTCAGCCTGGTCCCTCTTGGGGTCCCACCTAGCCTTGGGGTGTGGTGTGTGTGTCTATGCCAGCCCAGCGGATGCAAGTGTTTCTTCCCACCTAAGGAAGGCCGACGAGGCCACACGAGCAGCAGCCGAGGAAGAAGGGACTCAGTTCAGCACCCAGTGAGGGCCGGTGTGGGGCACGGTGGGGCTGATGGTGTGTTGTCCACAGGAGGCCTATGAACATGGGTTGATGAGGGAGGCCCTAGAGCACGGGAGGACCCTAGCATAAGGTGACCAGATTTTAACATTGGTAAAGCAGGACACCATTGACGGGGGGGGGAGCGGGTTCTTGATTAAAAATTTGGTTTATCTCCCGCCGTTCCCCAGCTTGTCGTGCATTCTTTCCAAAAATTGGGGCTTTTTTAAAACGCTACAGTACACGGGACAAATTGTTAAAAATCAGGACTGTCCCGCCAAAAGCGGGACGTCTGGTCACCCTACCCTAGCTGGAAAGTGCTGACTCAGCTCAGCCTGTGGCAGGAATGATCATGCATATGCATGAGACCTCATGATTATGCATATCAGGAGGAAGCCTAAATGCTCCAGAGGGCTGGGCTTGGGACAAGGCACAGGTCTCTGGCACCACCAACCCTGTGATTCTAGGACCCTAGCTTATGTGGCTGACAGCTGTCAAAGCAGCCGGAGCCAGAACCCTAGTTCCTGCCTTGGCTCTACTGTCTCCCACTGTGACACTGAGCACCTCACTGCCCTGCATGAGGCCTCAGCTTCCCCATCTGCGCAAGGGGCACAAGTCTCTGCTTAAGTGTCTCCAGGGGTTGTGCTGAAGGTCAAAGCCAGGCAACAGCTATCACTTGACTTGACTCTCAGTGTAGGTCTGCAAGAAGCAGTGCTGAATGTTAACTCTATGTCACAAATGTGAAAACTGTGGCCCAGAAAGGTAGAGAGACCACAAGGTTACACTAGTGGAGGCTATGCCTGAGGCTGATCCTTGCTCTAGTTGGCTTTTGGACCCTGGACAGAGCTGTTTCTCCCCAACCTAGGCATACATGCTGTTCCCTGTCACTTCGTCAAGGCTTTCTGAGCCGTTTGTTTTTATGTCTGTAGTCAGGAGGCCTGTGAGTATAAAAGTGACAAGAGGCTCTGGCAGAGTGTGGAAACTGTCAGCTGAGCAGCCGCCTGTGAAATTAACATGATATCAAAGCGTCAATGTTTATTTACTGGAAATATCTGGACAGGATGCAAAGCAAATGTGCAGCTGCTGCCTTGGGGGGTTGAGGGTGAGGGCCACCCTGCCTGTCCCTCCTCATCAGCTACGAGGCCCTGCTAGCAGCCGACCCCCTGACTGGCTGAGGAAAAAGCCCTCATGGAGAAAATGCAGCTTCATTTGGCTTTATTCAAAAGTCATTTCCTTCCAGTCCTTGAGTTCCAGTGATGGCATCCAGGATCAGGTCGAGGATCAGGCAAGAGCAGGTCCCCTAGCCCCCGCTGACTGGGCCAGGTTGAGTGCATCTCATGGGAATTTGAAATCAGGGCCCAGAGATTAGGTGAGGTGCAGGGACTGAGATTCAAGGTTGTGCTGGCCCCAGGCAAGGACTGCTCTCTTGGGGAGGTAAGGGCGTGAGGAGGAGAATGCAGCAGATATGCAGAGGGAAGCAAAGCGAGAGAGATTCTAGCTCCTGGGAGAGGCAGACACAGACAAGATTTTCCATGTGGCACAGAAAAGCCTGGCACTTCATTTGCAATTGTTTCTTCAAATTTCTCTGTAAACTTATATTCAAAGGGCACTTTTTTTGAAAAAGGACAGAAATCCACTGAAACTGGCCCTACAACAGAGACTGACCCTAGGACTGAAGTGACAAGAAGCAGACCCTCAGGTAAAACGTGGAATTAGCTGAGAAGAAATGAAGGGGTGGTCAGTGTCCCACAGTATTTAATGGCAAAGCTCTAATTATGCTGTGCCCATAACTGCGACCCAGACCTGCGCCCACCAAGAGCCAGACTCAAGGACCACAGAGAATATGCAGACCAGGCACACTCCCCACAGCTCACCTCTGCCCCTCCCCGTGTCCTCTGTGAACTGAAAACGTGACTTCTGGGAGCTCCCAGGCTGACCACACAGCCCCAACTCCAGAGAAAAACTGATTTCTGTGTTCTCTGGTTTCAAGTGCAAACATCCCCGAGAAGGGTTCTGATTAGCTACACTTGGGTCTGTGCCAACTTCTTGTTTACTCACAGCAGTGAGGAGATGGAGTCTCTTGTCATACCACCTGGTTGGGGAGTGACAGCATCTCACATAAACAATCAAAGTCCACTCTGTTCTTCAAGCATGGAGCCCCGGGGTGCCGGGCCCGTTCCCACCACCTGCTTCTCTCTAGAGGAGAGCAGCTGTGCGTGCTGCGTGGGAAGCGTATTTCTACTTCCGCCTTTGCCACGTGGAAGTACCTGTTACACATGGGCTGATTCCCTCCATGGTTGTATGTCGGGTGCATGGAGAGTGGATTAAGTCATCACTGGGCCAAGGTCCCACCTTGCTTAGTGACAGGAGCCAGCAGAGCTCCTCCCCAGATACTCGGATTCAGAGTCAGGATTCTGATCCTGTCTTATCTTGGAGCTGGCTTGGGAATCAGTGATTTAGAGATTTATTTATTCTTATTGTTTTTGACAGAGAGAGACACACAGAGAGACAGACAGAGAGAAGGGGAAGGGCCCAGAGCAGTCTCCATAGTTGCACATCATCGGTTTTCTACATGGTTTCATTCCACAGGTGGGCATAGAGCTGTGCAGGGCAGGAACTGGGCCTGGGGCTCAGGGTTGTGCAGGGCAGGAACAGGCTGGGGGCCTCCCACATGGGAAGTGTACCCGGGGCGGGAGCCAAATCAGGGTCTCCCAGATAGGAGGCTCACCCCGTGAGAACCAAACTGGAGGCGCACCCCAGTTCAGCACATGGGTCTGCACAGGCCAGGGCCAGGACTCAATCCCCGGCCCCTGGGGCTGCAAGACAAGTGCTCAACCTGCTGAGCCATCCCAGCATCCCTGGAAATCACTGCTTTAGGCCTGGGAGGATGAATCTCTCATCTGGCCTGAAACAAAACCAAACTAGAGGGATAGACGACAACTGCAGGGTGGACTGGGCCACCAGGAAGTATTTAAAGTGGTGACCTGTACCTTGGCTGCATGTTAGAATCAGCTGGGGTGTTCCAGAAACTCCCATTACCCAGAGCCATGAAATCCGAAGCTCGGGAGCGGGAGTTAAGAGAGTTGTACCTTTTAAAGCTCCCCTCATGGTTCCTCTGTGGAGCCAGGGTTGAGAATTAACTCGGAGGCTGAGCATTGCAGCAGGGAACTGAGGCTGCCCTCTTTGGGTAGCTGAGCTCCGCAGGCACCCCCTGATTGGGCAGCAGAGGAAGCCATTCCCTCTGCACAGAGGGACAGGTGACCCGAGCCACTGTGACCAGAAGCTGAGCCAAGAGAGAGGAAGCTTCTTGTGACAGGCTTCCCTGAGACTATATCCTTACAGATGCCCCTTATTAGAGATCTTCTTTAAATGGGCTTCTGTTCCAGGCAGTCAAATTATTTGGGGGGAAGCCAGGATGGCTCAGTGGGTTAAGCGCTCGCTTTGCAGCCCCAGGGACCAAGAAATGAGTCCCGGCCCCGGCCTGTGCGGACCCATATGCTGAACTGGGGTGAGCTTCCCATGCGAGAGGCCCCCAGCCCAGCTCCTGCCCTGCACGGCCCCCACCCACCTGTGTGGAATGAAACCATGTCGAAAACTGATGACGTACAACTATGGAGAGTGTTCTGGGTCCTCCCCCTTCTCTCTGTCTCTCTCTCTCTCTCTCTGTCTCTCTCTCTCTGTCTCTCTCTGTCTCTCTCTCTCTGTCTCTCTCTGTCTCTCTCTCTCTCTCAAAAACAATAAAATACATCTTTAAAAAAGTTATTTTGGATGCAAATGTACACGCTAAAACTTAGCTAGCCCAAGAGCCCCAGACCCCTGTGCAGCCTCCACTGATTTGCCTGGAGGGCTCAGTGAAGGGCAGCAGCTGGCACCTCCTGGGCACATCCCACAAGCCAATTGCTTTCAGGGGGCACCATGTCCAAGCTTCCAACAGCCCTGGGAGGAGGAACTGAGTATCCAGGTTTTACAGAGCAGCACAGCTGTGTGCAGGGCACCTGGCCAATTAGTGTGGAGCAGAGACAGAAGCCAGCTGTGCCACTTCCAGTGGATCTCCCTGGAAGCCCAGTATGCAGACAAGGGCAGAGCAGAGGTCCTACTGTGGTAAGAGGGTGGGGGTGCAGCTTGCCTTTCCCCCAGAGCTGGGACGGGGCACAAGAGGAGGGGGACAGACCATCTGAAGGCAGCTCCACTCTGTCCAGGCCCCGAGCGCTGGGGGCCGAGGCCTTATGGGCATGCTCAGAAGCAGAGAGCTGTGGTTACTCTCATCGTCACTGTCACTGTTGTTATACAGGCCCCAGAGCACTCTGTGGATCACTCTACCCAATCCCGTGCGATTTCCCAGAACATCCGATCACAATTGTAAATGTGCAGTATTTGAGCGATCGGCTGCTAGGAGTCTGTCTCCCTGACCAGACTTCAAGCTCCAAGAGGGCAGGAACTTTGCCAGTCTGGTTCTTCATAATATCCCTGGTTCCTGGCCCAGTACCTGGTAAGAATATGTGCTCAATGAACATATGGGGAGGAGGGAGCCAGGAAGGGAGGGAGTGCTCCAGAGCAAGAATTATTACTACAGTTTTCAGATGTGGAAAGGGAAACCCAGGGAGGGGAAGCCAATTGGCCAGGGTCAGACAGGGAGTGACGGCTGATCAGGGCGAGGCCCTGAGCCAGAAGACAAAGCAGAGTGAGATTGCAGGATGGCTATAGGCATAAGTGACCCTGGAGAAACGTGTAACTGCAAATTCTGTGTGGATGAGGCTGGCAAGAAGACCCGAATAAAGCCCTTCCCTGGGCCTGGGTCCCCTCTGCAGAACAGCCTCCCCTCCCAGCGGGAGCAGGTGAAATGAATGGCGGGGGCTCTCTCCAGAGGCCTTTCCCAGAGTGAGGAGTAGGTGAACCACGCACTGGAGCACGGGAAAGGCCAGCAGAACCTCACTGCCGGGCCTGCTAGAAACCACGCCTGCTTTTAATGTTCCTAACGAGAGAGACGGGTAAGCAATTCAACAGAATAAAAGGCCATTTTTATTGGTTGTCACCACGGACTCTTCCTTTCTACCCTACTGGGACAAGTCTACCTCTTGGACAGGGTATCCGGTGTTGGAATGGGTCTGGCTGTGTATCAGGGACAATCCCTCCATTGCTCAGTCACCTGGTCCAGGGCCCCATGATTGTTCTGAATGAAGGCTGGGGCCTGGAAGCTGTGTGGGGAGGGTGGCATTACAGATAATGGGGAATCCATAAGAATGATAACAGAAGCAAACATTTAGTGGTCACTTGCTCATGCCAGACACTGTTCCAACTGCTTTGCAAGCATGATCTAATTTAATCCTCACAAGGTACACGGGCAACTTGCCCAAAGTCACACAGCTGGTACATGGCAGAGCCAGGACTAGGACCCCTGTCATCTGGCTCCAGATCCCATGCTCTTAAACCCCTACTACACGTGTCCCCTCTGAGCAGCCTCACCTCACGGCTTGCGTTGTATTTCAATGTGATTCAAACCTCAAGGTTTGGTCTTGTGTAGTCCCAGAGTTGGCAGGCCCTGAACCAGGGGCTGATTCAGACAGAACTGGGAAACAGGGGCGGTTGTGGTGAGGACAGGACTATTTGGAGAAGTGGTCTACACCGTGTGCTGAAGGTGTAGAAAAGTAAGTGAGCATGTGTGTGGGGGAGAGGAAGGCAGGGCACAGAAGCAGAGGGAAGAACACGTGGGGAGGCCTGGGGGGAGGGGCCGCAGGCGTTGGAGGAAAAGAAAGGAAGCCAATTCAAGCTCTTGCAAATCCTCTGGAGAGAGGACACCACGCTGGTCACACAGGCTCCCCTGCAGTCTTCGAGTCAGCTCCCTCACAGACCCATGGGGTCAGCCACACAAGGCATCTTTGGCTGGGAGGCTCGCTTGTCCCTGGCCCATCCAGGGGAGCAGCATCATTGGGATCCATTTCCCGCTCATTATCTGCGCGCCTCTGAGGCGTCCTCCCCACTCCTGCCCTCAGCCTAGCTCTGCCTTCTAAGCCGGTAAAGACAGGTCTCAGGTGGGCACAGGGTTCGGAGGGAGAAGGTCCCTGTGGCCACGCCCCCAACGCCCCACCCCCACCCCCAGCCCGTAGCCAGGAAGCTCCGCTGGTTGCCTAGGAGACAGAGCCTGGCGCGCTCTCATTGGCCCGTCGCGACTCCAGGGAGGGAGTGAGGCTTCAGGCTGCTGTCAGTGTGTGCACGCGTGCGCACGGCTCACATGTGCATGCAGGTGCCTGAGCACCGCGCACAGCGCGGCTCTGGCCCCAGGAAGAGGGGAGTCGGCAGTATGGAAGGAGGGAGTGGGCCCTGGGAGGGCCCACGTGGTGGGGGCTTGGTTGGGTCCTGTGGAGGGTATGTGTGTGTTGGTGTGTGTGTGTGTGTGGGGGGGTGAGCATGTTCTGTGGGTCTTTGTGTTAGTTGAATGTACAGGTAAGTGTGGTGTACCAATGTGAACAGCTGACACCTGAGTGTACACTGATGGTGTTTGCTTGCAGGGGTGCGTGAAACTGTGTGTGGACCACATGAATTGCTGCGTGTCTGTGTGGAAGAATGTTCAAGGCTGTACAAATGTGAGCCCTTCCACATGCACGTGTGTGTCCAGTGGAGTAAGTGTGTGTGTGTGTGTGTGAACAGAGGTGTGCATACTCCTGTGTGCATACTCTGCCCCTGCCCCCTCTGCTCCCACACCTCAAATCTTTCCTGCTTCCTCTCAGAGATGGGTCCCTCCTATGCTCAAGTGCCCAACACAGCTCTCCGGTGCTCTATGGACCACCTGCCTCAGCTTCCCAGCCCCCACATGCCTATCGGCCCTCCCTCCCACAGGACTATGGGAGCCGACAGGCAGGGGACTCTGCTCCCCACACAGGCAAGACTTCAAGGGCAGGGATTCGAAGTAGATTCTCCTCATCCTGAGCCCAGGGAACTGGCTGAGGGACCCTTGAAAAGCTGGGACCTGCCGTTGAGCTCCCCTATCTCCATGAAATGTAGCCTTCCCGTAGCCTCCCACCGCCTGTGGGGCCCTGGGCTGCAGAGCTACAGAGGCTCACCAGGCTTCATTCTCTCATGACACCCCCTGCCCCATGTGTCCCTTCATGCAGCGTGTTTGGAAACCCCTTCGGTGGGGAAGACTGGGGGCAGCTGAAGGGCCCAGCTGGGACCCGGGAACCCCGGCCCCTTTGGCTCCCCCACAGAGCAACCCTCCCATTAACCCCAGCGGCCTCTTCTGCCTCTGGGGCCCACACCCTTGCAGTGTCTGTCCCCTGCAGCTGCCCTGCAGGAGAAAGGGAGTTGTCCTGGCTCCTGGCCAGCCAGGTGCCAGCCCCTGGTCAGAAAGCCCCGTTCCACATCTCTGGCTGCCGGGCCTTCTGCCAGTCCCCCTCACTGCCACTGGACCTCATCCCACCCCTCATGGACCATCTTGCCTAGCTGAGTTCTTGGAGCCAATGTGGTCCAACCCCAGAGGGACAGAGAGGGAGGAGGAGGCAGGGGGCAGGGACTCACCCCAAGTGGTAGAAGATGAGCAGGCTCCCCACGGAGGACACAGGAAGACCGCAGAAAGGTGACCTCTGGGGTGTGTGGGGGCACTGGGCTGCTGAGCCTCTGGGGACTTAGGCTGTCCTGACTGCAGACTAGCAGCCCCTGAGGAAAGCTGTGGGGAGCTGGGGGAGGAGGCGGCCTGAGGGGAGCAGGGCCGGGGCCGTGATGGGCCTCTGTTCCATGTGAGGGGATCTATGGGCCCAGGCCCAGGGCTGGGCAGTAACTGTCGTCTGCTGGAGAGGCTGTAACTGTTTCATGTCAGCAGCAGCAGTGTGGGGGCAGGGAAGTGAGACAGGGCACACCACTGAGGTTGGGTGAACCCAGAAACTGGAAGAGAGTGGAGAGACCCCGCGGGTACAGCCTCTTCTCAGGCCCTTGGGAAGGATCAGCCCAGAAATGGTCAGGGATTGCTGCAAGGTCACACAATGAATTGTCCCCACCTCTTGGGACTGGGTGCTGGATAGAGCCCAGGAGAGACAGACACTAGGAAAGCTTCGCCCACCCCCCACGCCCAGCTTTAGGTGCTGCCAAGGGGTTCCAGAACCCCTTCCCCACCAGGTCTGCTCCCTGCACCCTTGGAGTTCCCACCACAGATGGATGAGGCTTTCCTGTGCCTGTCTCCTCTACAATGCAGTATGTTGACGAGCTGTGTAAGGCCCCCAGCAAGCTCCTCCTCCGGGGCTGGGCCCTGGGCCAGCCTGGTGTGTTTCCCGTGGAAAGGCTGGATGCCACAGTGACTGCCACCTGGTCGCCACCCTCGCTTCAGCTGCGTCAGAGCTGGGTCTGCCATGACTTCATTGGGAGAGCTTGGCCTGCCAGTTGCCCTCTGAATCTCAGTTTCCTGGTCTGCGGAATGGGAGCAAACAATGAGCACTTTGTTCCTTCTGCACTGCCACGACTTAGCTGTGCAACCTTGCACAGTGGCTCAAACTCGCTGAGACTCTGGTTTCTCATCATCAGAACGTGGAGAGTCATGCTGACTACCGTCCCTGGGCTGAGCTCTGGATGCTGGGCACCGGGAGCGGGGGATCATGGGAAGGGCCCCCCGGCCCTCTGTCCTGCCTGCTTTCCCTTTCTCCAGCTTTCTCCTCTTCCTGTTACTCTGGGGCACCCTGCTTTTCCATCCCCAGAGCTAACAGTGGTGTGAGGGGGTGGACAGGGGACTCGGGAGAGCCAGGCCCTGGTCCCTGCTGGGGTCACATGGGATGGCATGAGGGCTGAGGTGTGAAAGAACTGGGAGATTCAGGGAGGCTGGAGCTGAGATCCCAGGGCGCCCTTCAGATCCAAGGCCCCCCAAGGCCCCAGCCTTCTCAAACGCCAGCAGTCACCTGGCATGATGACAGGGCCTGGGCTGGGGCGCAGGATGAGCCACAATAGGTCTGTGGCAAAGCTATAAACCCCTTTACAGGCTGAGCAGTCAGCTCCCTCAGAGAGTCAGAGCCAGGGCCCCACCACGTGGCCACTGTTCTTGGACCCCTGTCCAGTAGCCCCCAGTTGCCCGGCAAGTCCCAGATTTCCAGGTGCTCAGAACAGGCAGCTGGCCTGGTGTGTGGCACTCCAAGCACAGGGCCCCACGGAGATGCAGGTGGACTGGGAACTGGGAGCAGTAGACTTGGTCATGACCCGGCCTAAGCCTCACCCACCCCTTGCACAGCACACTCTCCACCACCAACCCATCCCACCAAGGACGGGGGCTGACGGGGTGCTGGGACTGTGCCCGCTTCCCAGATGGGGCACCTGTGTCTGGAGCGGCTCAGAGTGAGGGCCCATCCCGTGCTTTTCTGCCATGAAGTACTGGTGTTTGGAGTGTGAATCTGGCTTCATCACCTACCTGCTGGTGAGCTCCAGGGTTCTCATCCAGAAGGGGGCACCTGCAGATCTCCTCATGGCAGGATGACATAAGAGAACACAAGGGGCGTGCTGGGCCTAGAGCCAGGCTGAAGCCAGGGCTGGAGTCGGGCCTGGAGCCATGGCTGGAGCCGGGCCTGGAGCCGGGCCTGAGCTGGGGCTGGAGCCGGGCCTGGAGCCCGGCCTGAGCTGGGGCTGGAGTCGGGCCTGGAGCCATGGCTGGAGCCAAGCCTGGAGCCGGGCCTGAGCTGGGGCTGGAGTTGGGCCTGGAGCCATGGCTGGAGCCGGGCCTGGAGCCGGGCCTGAGCTGGGGCTAGAGCCAGGCCTGGAGCCAGGGCTGGAGCCGGGGCTGGAGCTGGGGCTGAAGCCGGGCCTGGAGCTGGGTCTGGGCCTTGGAAGGCAGTGCACTCCTACTGCTGTTGCTGCATCGCCCCTGAGCCCACCCCACCTTCTGCCTCCTCTTAACAGGACACACACCAGCGGCAGCAAACATGGGTTCCGGTCCTGGCTCTCTACTTACCAGCTGTAGACCCATCTTTAGAGCAGCCACTGTCACCGTCCCCTAGTCCTGGGTCACCAGTGAGTGGTTCCTGAGCGAACAGGCAGCAGGGCCCCGTGGAGGGTGGCTGCAATGGCCCTCTTGCCTGTGTGACTTCACAGCTCTTCCCACCAGGACCCAGGATCTGTCCGTCCTCTTGAGTCCAGGGGGCGGGGCTGTGCCTCACCTTGACCAATAGAATGCAGTGAACGCGGAGCTGTGGACTTCCTGGCCTAGGCCTCAAGAGACCTGGAAGCTTTCGTGTCATGCTCTTGGAGCACCGAGTCACCTAAAGAAGTCCATGTGGAGAGACCATGCGGGCATAAAGAAGCCAGCTGGCCCCAGCCCTTCCAGCCTCCCGGCTGAGGTGACAGGCAGCCAGAAGCCACCTTGGATCTTTCGGCCCCAGTCAACTCTCCCCAGTGTACACCATTCAAAACAGAGATGAGCTCTCCTCACCAAGTCCTGCCCAGGTTTTAAAACTGGGAACAAATACAGCAGACTCTCGTTAACCAGAACTCAAGCAACCGGCTTGAGTTCCAGCTAACAGTCTACTGTAGATGGAAGTTGCTTCAAACCCCTAAGCTTTGGGTTGGTTGTCATGCGGCAATAGGTGACTGACACAGTCCCGTAGCACTTTCTGCCCCATCTTCACCCAAACGTGGCGTGGATAAATTTGAGCTCCTTGGCCTCAGCTGATTGGAAAAGGGACCAAGCACCCAACTTCGAGGCAGCCAGTGGCTGCTGGCTGGCAGGTGGTCGCTCAGATTCTTTTCTCGGAGAACAGGAATGGACACAGCAGAGGTTCCACACCTAACTGAAGAAGCTGGAGGTGGGCTTTGCATGGAGCTGGGGGTGACTTTCAGCCCTGTGCTGGCGGCCATGCAATCGGAGTATGCCACACTGGGACAGGAGCAGGAAGGACGATGGCCGTGGGGCCGGATTCGGGCCTGGGCTGGCCCACTCCTTGGACCTCGTGTGCCGATTTCCGGCCCTTGTGAGATCCCCAGCACTCCCACCAGCCAGGGGGCGGCACGTCCTTCACCCTTTCTCACTTGCTCCAAGTCCTCCACCCCCCTAAACACACAGGTTGCCGCTTTGTCTTCCAGGACCCCAGGGCATGGCCACCTCTCTGTCCTGGGCAGACAAGAGTGACAGCCCAGTCAGCTCCCGCCTGCCCATAGCCCGAGGCCTTCGGTGGCAGTGCAGAGGGCATGATCTGGTTTGATTTGTACCCCAACTGCACTGCAGTGCCAGCTCTTGGGATCCCCACTGTGTCCTCTGGACCCTTCAGTCCCTTACCATGCCAGTTCCGGAGGTCAACCACCACTCCCCTGATTGTCCATCATGATGGCATGCTGTCAACCATGGTCATTACTACACACCAAACAGGTGCCACACCTAAGGTGGGATTTGAACCGAGGTCTGCCTGACCCCAAAGTCCATGCCCTATGCACCACTCTGCTGTGTGACTAAGCAGGTTACTTCCCCTCTCTGAGCCTCTGCCTCTCACTTGTGAGGGGGTAAACTGGGGGTGGTGGGGGTGGGGTGCTGGTGCTTGCTGCTCCCTCTAATACTCACGCTGCTGGGTGCCATCTTTGGCTGGGTCCACTGGCACGCCCAGGGCAGGATCCCGGTCTTATCAGCCTTTCTCTTGAAGGCATGCTGTCTCACGGAAGAGCAGGACTGGAGGCTGCGTCTGGGCTTGGTCTCCGGGAAAGCAGGCTAGGCTTGCAGGACAGCGCCTTGCCTTCTCCCCAGTAGCTTCGCTGAAAGGTGAGCAAAGCCGCCTGCGCCCTACAGAGCCTGAGGTAGAGGGTCATGCTGACTCCACCCCCACGGGGTCTGAGGTACACCGGGGCCGCTGGGACTATGGAATGTGCGTAGCCAGGGAGGCTTTGCCCCCACCCCAGACCTCTGGGTTCAGGTTCCCAGCTGTGTATGTGCCAGGGCGGGGGCAGGAGTGCGGGTGGTGTTTGCTCCCCCTCTCTCCTCTCGAGAGGCTGTCCAGCCGGACTTCCTGGCTATCCCTGTACCTGGCAGGGCTCTCAGCCATTGAGTTCATCACCCTCTTCCACAGATGGATGTCCCACAGTTAGGAAAGGACAGCACTGAAGCCCAGACCACTTTGCTCCCAGCCTGGGTGCTGCCCATCCCCAGGGTCCCTTGCTTGGGCCAGACCAGCCCCCTGACCCTGGGCACTCACGTCCCCCCAGAGTCTCTCCATCTGCAAACAACCTCCCAATTCTTGTGTCCCAAAGTAGCCTCAGGGGCCCAGTTCTCTCCCAGTAGGCAGGAATAAATTGGCTCCATAAATACCCTGCTCTTACCAGAACCTTTGAAGCCAGGGACCCAGGCATCCCAGAGAGTTAAGGAACAAACCATGGCTGCCTCCCGTGGGAGGACAGCAGCAACCAGGGTGCCCAGGGCTGGGCGATGGAGACTGTCCTCTGGTCTCTCTCCTGTCGGGTTCTTGAGGCCTCTTGGCTGCATACGGACCACCCCCATGCCCAAGGAGTCCTCTCCCTCCTTCTTGTGCTCCCCAAAGTGGTGTCCTCCCAGGTGGGGCTCCCCAGGCCTGGCTCTGAGCAGCCCCAAGCCAGCCTTAGAAGTCTGTGGTCTGGGGGTCTGAAATTCCCAAGTCCTGGTCCTGTCACTTAGGAGCCGTTTGATGGGGGTAAGCTACCAGCCTCTCTGGGCCTCAATCTCTGCATCTGTACCAGACAGCAATCATCACCACCATTGGCAGATGGCTTCCTGAGTGACAGCCATTCCACCAGTCAACAAATGTACCTACGCTCCTTTGTCTAACCTCCTAATGACCAAGTAGCAATACCATCTTTATGAGATAGGTGGGAAGACTGAGGCTCCGAGGTTAAGTAACAATCCAAACAGGAACTCACTCACGCCTGATCTCACACTTCAGAGATGCATAATCATGTCTTAACTGCCCCTCCTGCCTGCCAGAGACCATCGACTTTCCACACCAACAATCCAGGATCCATTGAAGGAAATCCTGCTGCTTCCTGGGGATAAAAACCACTGTTCAGAGGACTTGAGGCTCCCCCAGAACCAGAGACAGTTCTGGGGTGCTGGTTGGGAGATGGGTTGAAGTTGGCTGGCCCAGCTGCTGGCTATGAACTGCGTCAGCCAGGAGCCGAGCAGGCTCTCAGGTACCTGTGTAGACTGACTGAGCAAATGAGGGCCTGAGCTGAGACAACGCCATCCCACCAGAGGCTTGGTCTAGAAGGTTCTGGGCATGCAGCTCCTTAGTGCACAGCTGCTTGGGTGGGAGGCTGAGCTCCAGGAAGAGCCCTGACAGAAGCTGCATTTTGGAAGTTTCGTAATGCAGAGGGATGACTCTCCTATATTGCTCCCTCTCCAAGTTCAGCTAAATCTGCCCCATGTGGGGTTCTGCATCCCTGGATCCTCCCCTAGCTTGAAGTTAATGGGCAGCAGGTCATCCTAGGTCCACCACGGGTCCCCGAGAAGAAGGACATTTGGAGGTTCAGCGAACAAGCCAGACCGCTCTGACCCTGGTGCTTGTGCTTGCTTGATAGAGACGGGGCTAAGTTCGTGGTCTGCTGGCTCAGGTACTGCCCCAGCTTCTTGAGTCAGGGCCCATGGGTCTGAAGAAAGTGATATGGTGGCCTGTCACACAGGGCATCCCTTCCCAGGGTTGAGTTTGGAGTGTCTAGGTTTGGTGTGAGTGGAGGGGCCCCTTCTGACCTCCCTGGTCAGCGCATGTGCAAGTGAATCCCAATCTAGAAGCCTTCACCATCTGAGGCGCAGAGTATGGCCTGGTGGATGACAAAGCAAAGCTGGAGTGGTGATCAGGGTGTGGGCAGTTGCAAGGGCAGCCCCAAACACTGGGCATGCTACACAGGAAGTGACATGAGCAGGAACTCGAGAGATGCCTGTGGAAAGAAGGCTTGGTCAAAACTGGTGTTCCCTGGGAGGGTCCAGGCCAAAGCGGCAGGGGTGTGCGGCCCAGGGAAACCCCAGGACTCGGGAAGCTGAAGCCGTGATGCTCATGTGCCTCAGGACTCCCCTGTGGGTCTAGAGCCCAGTTCATCCAGCCAGTGCTTCTAGCCACTGCCCAGGCCACTGTCCTGGCAGAAGCTTCTGGAAGTCCCTGAGCCAGATCTCCCCTGGCAGCCCCCCAACCTGACCCCATGGAGATCCCTTCAGGAGGCCCTCCCCACCACCGTGAGATAATAATGACCATAAGGAGAGCAGTCACCCACATGTGTGCACAGCACTTTACAGGTTACAAAGTGTTTCACATACATCATCTCATTAATTCCTCACAACAGCCCTGTGAGGTAGGCAGGGCAGGGAGTAAGGCTCCCATCTGTACAGATGTGGAGACTGAGGCCCAGAGAGGGTCAACGACCTGTTTCAGGCCACACAGCGAGTTAGCGGCACAGCTGGGACCAGAAGTTAGGCCTCGTCCCCATCTGCGGCCCTGGGCTCTCTCTGCTGACTATGCTGTCCTCCAGGAGGACCCCAGCCCCTGTCCAGAGTCTCAGCCACAACGGACCAGCCCCCACCACCGGCGGCAGTGCTGCCTGGTACCCCCCAGCCCCGTGGGCCCCTCCGTGGGCTCCCAGCAGCCAGCCAGATGGGAGGCGGCCCCAGCTGCCTTCTGCCGGCTCCCGCAGGCTGCCCTGGCAGGGCAGGGGGTGGCGGAACCTCCTTTCCTGTTTTCCTGAGTGGTCCCTCCCCACAGGGGAAGAGAAGAGAGAGGAGGAAGAGGAGGAAGAGGAGGAGAAGGAAGGGAAACTGAACTGGAAGGGGGCCCTGGAGCAATCAGGGCGTCAAAAGTTTGCATTCCGACTAGCTATAGGAAATCGTTTTCTTTCTCTTTTTATTATTTCAAGTTTTCATAAAAATCCATAATTACTGAAACCCAAGTTACAGGGGCAGTTCGTAACTTTTTAAATGGAATTACTGACTTCTGTGCGTCAGTCTGCCAGCGTCCTGCTGACTGCAGTCTGTCCACGTGCGCCCCGTGCGGGGGGTCCCCAGGCCCAGACCGCTGAGGGTCTGGAAGACAGCGGGCAGGCGAGGAGAGGCGGCGGGGCGGGCCGGGGGCAGCCGCCCCTGTGCTCAGATCATCTTCATGTTGAACTTGCGCGGCGCGTCGGCCGAGCTGATGCCCACGTCCGACTTGCGCGGCACGTACTCGATCTCAATGTTGTGCTTCGTGTTGCCCTTGCCCCGGCTCCAGAGGAACAGCAGCACCAGGCAGAAGAGCACGACGCCCAGGAAGGAGATGAAGCCCATGGTGGTGGCGATGATGAGCGTCTTGATGTCGAAGGGGAAAGGCACGGTGGCGCGAGTGCTGTTGGCCTCTCCCTCGCCTGGCTGGTTGGAGATGAAGGCGAAGGTCTTGTTGGGCTGATGGGGCCAGTCGGGCGAGTAGCTGCGCACGTGCAGGTGGGCAGGCATGGAGTCGTTGCCGCCCGCGTTGGCTGCGATGCACAGGTACGTGCCGTTGTCCTGCACCTGGGCGTAGCGCACCTCCAGCGTGCCGTCAGGGAAGACCGTGAGCCGCCCGTTGCTCTTGGCTGAGACCAGGTGCTTGCGCGGCGACAGCCAGAGGATGGCGGGCGGCGGGTCGCCATCGGCGCGGCACACGAACTGCACCGTGTGGCCCTCATCCACAAACACCTGCTGCGCCTTGCGGTCCCGGATGCGGGCGCGGCGGCAGGTGAAGTAGTTGGGCAGCAGCACATCCGGGAAGTCCTTGAACTCCTTGCCCTGCACGAACTCGGGCGTGGCGCACGTGGGCTGCTGCCGGTTGAAGTTGAGCCGCCAGCGGCGCCGGAACACCCACAGGAGGCGGCAGTCGCAGGCCAGTGGGTTGGCGTCCAGGATGAGCGTCTCCAGGTTGCCCACCGAGTGGAAGGCGGACTCCTCCAGCGTGGTCAGCTGGTTGCCGGACACGTTGAGCACACGCAGGTAGTTGAGGCCCCGGAAGGCATAGGGCTCCACCACGCCCAGCTGCCCGCCCACCAGCTGCAGCTCCTGCAGCCGCAGTAGCTCGTGCAGCATGGAGCCCTCGATGGCGCCGATGGGGTTGTAGGAGAGGTTGAGGAAGCGCAGATAGACCAGGTGGCGCACGGCCAGGTAGGGCACGGCCGTCAGGTTGCAGTGCGTGATGGACAAGGACGTGAGGTTGAGGCCGTAGAGGCAGTTGGGTGTCATGGTGTCCAGGTAGGGCCAGTGGGAGACCTCCAGGACCTTGAGCCGGTACAGCCTCTTGAAGGAGTAGTCCCGGATGGCGTTGATGTTCAGGTGCCGCAGCCGCAGCACGATGAGCCCGTGCAGGTGCGACAGCGCCTCCGTGGGGATGGAGGTCAGGTTGCACTTCTCCAGCGTCAGCTGCTCCAGGCTGTTGAGGCCGCTGAAGGCGCGGTGGGAGATGTAGACCAGGTCGTTGTCGCCGACCTCCAGCGCCTTCAGGTTGTAGAGGTCCTGGAACATGTAGTCCAGCAGGATGACGATCTTGTTCTCGCTGATGTCCAGCTTGGTCAGGTTGCTGAGGCCGGTGAAGACCCCCAGGGGGATGAGCTTCAGGCGGTTGCTGCGCAGCCCCAGCGTGCGGAGGTTGAAGAGGTTGTTGAAGGCGCCGGGCTCCACGGCACTCACGACGTTCTCGTTCAGCTCCAGCTCCTCCAGGTGCGGGAAGCTGGCGAACTCGTCCTGGTTGAGCGTTTTGATGCGGTTCTTGCCCAGGTCCAGCAGGCGGGTCTCGGTGGGGATGCCCTCAGGCACGGCCACGAAGCGCTTCCGGTGGCAGAACACGGCACGGTCCTGGGCGGAGCACTCGCAGCGCGGCGGGCAGCCCGTGGCCGAGCCTGACAGCACGGAGCCCAGCACCAGCAGGAGCACGGGCTGCCAGCAGGCCGGCAGGGGGCTGGGCATGCTCCTCGCGCCCCCGGCCAGCATCCTCTTGCTTACCTGCAGCCGGAGTAAGCACAGCCCACAGGGGCCGTTAGGGACAGACAGGGCGGCTGCGCCCCCACCCAGAGCCCTCTGTGCCCCATGCCCTGTCAGGGCATCCCTGGCACAGACAGACAGCTGGGGGTCCAGAGTGCCATAGAACACCCACCTGGGACCCCACAGTGAGGCCCAGATGCCCAGGATGCCTCCTATGCTGCCTCCTTCTTGCCCCTTACCCCGCCCAGCGCCCTCCCAAAGGGCCTTCCCAGCATCTCTGGGATCAAAGCACCTCGTGGAAACGGGGGATCGCCTCAGAGGAGCCTGGAATTGGTCACCCGGGCTGCGGTCCACCTCCTTTATGTTTTACAGGCCGTGTGGCCCCAGGCATGTGCCACACCCCCCATCCCTGCACCCTAAACCTCGGCCTCCCTGGTGCTCAAGGCTGAGGCCTCTGGGAACCGTCTGCAGAGGAGCATGTCTGGTCCCCAGCCTGCAGGCAAGGAGGGCTGGGGCCCATCTCACAGCCTTCGCCCCGAGCTGCCTCAGGTGCAGACGGCCCCCCTCACAGCACGGCAGCTGAGCCCACAGCCTGAGCCTCGGACAGTCAGCAAACCCAGCAGTGCCTGTCACTGTTCACAAATCTGCTGCCGATGAGCTTTCTAGATCAGTGGAGGGCACTCCCACCCAGAAAACCAGGGCCCAGGCCTGACGCCTCCCCTTCCTGTGGGTCTTCACAGTGACCCACGCCGGCTCCTGGATACAGGGCCCAGGGAACAAGTTTTCTGGCCTTGGCTCCTGCAGCTCTAGCTGCAATGCCACACCGCTGGCTGCCGAAACCCTATCTTCCGGGCCAATGGCACAGCCACTGCTCTGAGACGCTTTCTGTGTTCCCCCGCAGAAAGGATGCTCCCCTCCAAAGACATCTTAGCCTTCATCACCTTGTCTCTCGAGCTTTTAATCACCCTCGTTCTAGTGCCAGATTCTGTGCAGCCGCTGGTCTGAGACGGGCAGCCAGACTCCCAAAGCCCAGGCTGGCATGGGCAGCCGGGAGCACTGAGGACGTGAGAGTCGTCATAGCTGGGCCCACCCTGAGGAACATGCAGCACTTGGGTGGTAGTGACAAGGGGACAGAGCCAGGACAGGAGCACAGCTTTAGCACAGGCTGCAGGTGGTGTAAAGAAGGGATGTGCAAAGCTCACCCCCTGCACCCCCACCCCCAACACCATGTCCAGCGGCTACGCACTCACACTTGTACCCAGTTGCCCCATCTCCTCCTACCTCCTGATGAAAAACTGGCCCCGCAAGGTAAGGAGGGGGCTGGGAGGCTAGTCTGCACTCCTCCAAACTCCAGGGGGAGGACCAGGTGGCCTCTGCGGCTGAGCAGCAGACCCCCTCCCA
The DNA here is from genome assembly GCA_004027555.1 of Craseonycteris thonglongyai. NCBI lineage: Eukaryota > Metazoa > Chordata > Mammalia > Chiroptera > Craseonycteridae > Craseonycteris > Craseonycteris thonglongyai. The sequence goes on along the minus strand of PVKE010010260.1, from coordinate 15,752 downwards.
CCTGCTGGTAGGGCGAAGACCCAGCCCCCCCACCCAGACTGGCATCCTTGGGGCCTTGCTGCCTGTGCATACACCCCACATCATGGCCCCAAGGGGGGCTCACTGCACGAAGGGGAAGCCCAGCCTGGGAGGGCCCACCTCTCCGTCCCAGCTTAGGCCCTGCTCCCACCCTTCCAGCCCCTCCCCACCCCTGCACACAGCCTCTTTCCAGGCCACAGGTCCTGTCATCCACACTTCAGCCCTTAAGGCCATGGGGACTCAGGCGGCTTGTTACTGCCCAAGGACAGCAGCTCGCTGAGGGAGCGAATTTCAGCCCGGAGCTCCGGTCTGTCAGACTCCAGTGGAGCCGCACACTTTCCAGTGCTCCAGTTGTCCCCCAGGACTGACAGGTGCTCCCTGGTTGTTGACTGACTAAGTGACTGATTAACCAAAAAGGGCTCGGGCTGTCACTGGCATGTTATGGAATTGCAAGGTTTTGTTATCCCCATGGGCTTTGTCCACCTCCCTCCCCTCAGCCCCTCTCATCCTCTGTCTAGACTCTTCTGTGGTTCGTCCTCCCCATCTCACCCCCACCAGGCCATTTTCCTTAGTCACACATGCTCCAGTGACCCACCAGAAAAGCAAACATCCTGACAGGCTGTCGATAAGTAATTGGGCCGCAGTCGGGGACAGCGCGAGTCTGAGGCTGGGGAATCTGGAGAGGCAAATAGGACTTTTAGCACCCCGCTCAGAGCTGGGTTGGCGGGTGGGGTGGGGTGGGGTGGGGCTGAAAAACGAGAGGGGGGTTAGCAAGGGCACAGGCCACCTGAGATGTTGGTAAGCCCCTACACAGACAAGCATGTGGCAGTCGAAGCCTCCACCACCTTGCCTCAACCTACCCATCTGCCTCCTCTCCCACCAGGTACTCATCCCCTCCTTGCCCTCACAGTCCTACCTTGAAGCCATCTCCTTTTGGAGCCCTCTTCCAGCCTGCTGCCCTAGCAGCTTTTGTGACCTCCCACCCCAAAGGCCACCTCCATCCATGAAGCCATCCCTACCTACTCGATCAGAAATCACCTCGCCCACAATGCGGAAGCACCTTACATCATTAGAAGAGCAGTGATGTGTGTAACGTGTGTCACACACATCATTCTAAAATAAGGTGACCAGATTTTAACATTGGTAAAGCGGGACACCATTGACCAGGGGGTAGGGGGTTCTTGATTAAAAATTTGGTCTATCTCCCGCCGTTCCCTAGCTTGTTGTGCATTCTTTCCAAAAATTGGGACTTTTTTTAAAACGCCACAGGACGCGGGACAAATTGTTAAAAATCAGGACTGTCCCGCCAAAAGCGGGACGTCTGGTCACCCTATTCTAAAAGTGACTTGAGCCACTGATGGAAAAGTTACGCTAGGAGATAATGCAAGATAAAGTTAGAGAAGCCAGTCAAAGAGTGCCACAGAACACTGATGACCAAAGGGAGGTGAGGTTCCTGGGGACCTGAGCAAAGAAGGAAATATGCTCCAAAGCCTCAGCTCTCGGCCCCTCACCTGTTCCTTATGTTTAATCCTGGGTCCAAGAGTCACGGGTGCATCTCACTTGCTAGAGGACGAGGTATTTCAGGGCCAATGGTGAAGTGCGATGTCAGACCAAGGAGGGGCACACGCAGACCCCAGGAAATGCCCCTTGAGAGGAAGCGTGCGCGCCTGCATATTTGCAGGGGTTGAAGCCCCTCTAGTGCGGCTGACTCTGGAGCCGGCAGCTGAGCAAGGAGAGACCTGGGGATTCAACTTTGTGGATGGAAAAGCTGGTCGGCACTGCCCTGTGCAGGCGCCACCCTCGGGCCTGGTGGAGAGACCCTCAGGGCAAAGGGCCCTGCTCCACAGGACCAGGAGAGCTCCAGGAGGGCACAGCCTCTCCACTGCCTCCTCCCTCCCTTTTATGTGTGGCTGTCCTGTTTGGAGGGGCTGAAGCTCCTGCACATGCGCGCACAGCAGGCGCGCAGCAGGTGAGTCCTGGGCTAGCACAGCCATGCGGTCCTTTAACCAGGGGTGCTGGCAGGGTCGTGACTGAGGGGCCACCACAACTGAGTGGGCATGTGCTGCTCCTGCCATCCCAACACTGTTACTCCTACAGGTGACTCCTGCAACTGCCAAGGAGACGTGTGTTATGCATTTTAATCAGCGTTGTATTTTGGATCCTTGAGCCCTGAGGGGCTGCCCGTGAGGGCGAGAGTCTAAAAACTGGACCCATAAACACAAAGGAAATAAGCAGTGAGGGCAGGCAGAGGAGAGCTGCGCCCGGGCCGCTGCGCCTAGACCCCCAGCCGCAGAGCACGGGACTGCCTGCCACCCCATCAGACCTGCGCCGCCACCACCCCACCCTCACTCGTGTCCCCGCTGCTCCCCACGCCAGCCACCCCACGTGGGACGTCAGGCAATGCCTGTGCTCTCTGTACAGGGGGCCTGGATTCCGGGGTCCCTGAGGGAGCCCACAACAGAAACCAAACACCCTCAAACGTGATTAGGGGATGGGGAGCAGTAGGGGTTCAGGCCCCAGCTGCGTCTCCCCAGGGATGGGAGGACGTTTGAAGGGCCTCACATTGCGCCGTCCCCTCTGGGGTTCAGGGTCATAAAGGGCGACTGGCAGAGGCAGAAAGGGCATAGGGCCCCCTGTGGGGGCACCTGGAGAACCAGTGAGGGAGGTCAAGGGTCAGCCTATCTCATGAGGCAGCGCATGCAGGTCCTTGAGGGCAGGGCTGTGTCTCCCCCACACCCCCAGCCCAGCCCACACAAGCCAAGCCCCTGTTCCTTGACCATGGGTGGACTACCATTTGCACAGCACCTGCACAGGCCAGGTGTGGGCTTTGTACACACTATCTCAGAAATCCCCACACCAGCAACCCAAAGAGGCATTTCTTACCCATTTTACAGATGAGAATAACTGAGGCTTCCCAAATGGAATTCATGTGCCCTGGGCCTAGGCCACACACTTCGGAGGCACCAGAGCTCCACTTGCCGGGCCAGGCTGCCTGCCCTACGAGCTGCCTGGCGGGAAGCGGGACCTTTAGACACACAGGTCAGAGCCCGCGGGGCTGGTGCGTTAGGGCCATGCTAGTGTAAGGCCGCAGGGCTGAAGGCAGGCACTAGGAGGCCGACAAGACGTCCAGACGGTGCCATGCTTTCTGTCCTGTTTGGAGGGGTGTCTCATCAGCTTAGGCGCCAGTGCCCAGGGGCTACAAGGAGGCACCCTGCCCTCCAAACCCCACAGAAGCCTTTCCCCAACTGTCAGAAAACGGTATGTCGAGCACTCTGAAGAGTTTCACTTTTTCCACCATATCCTTCTCCTGTGCTTGCTGAACAGTCTATGCTAGAATGTCACCTAATTTGGGGTCAGCTGTGGCAGGGGTCCCCAACCTCCAGGCCATGGACCGGGATGGGTCCATGGCCTGTTAGGAACCGGGCCACACAGCAGGAGGTGAGCAGCAGGGGAGCAAATGAAGCTTCATCTGTAGTTACAGCCGCTCCCCATTGCTCACATTACTGCCTAATCTGTCTCCTGTCAGATCATTGGCCGCATTAGATTTGTTGTATAATTATTTCACTATCTATTACAATAGAATAGAATAGAAATAAAGTGCACAATAAATAACATGCTCTTGACTCATCCCAACCCCCACCCCCTAACACACACACACACACACCCAGGTCCACGGAAAAATTGTCTCCCACAGACCTGGTCCCTGGTGCCACAGGCTGGAGACCCTGGGCTGTGGCGCAGCATGGGATGTTCAGTTATTCTAGGTTTGCAGTATCAACCCTTCGTGCTGTTCCCACGCAGTGCTCCCCGGGGACTGCAGGGATCCCGGCACACACGGGCATGAGACCCCTGCGTGCAGGTGGCACTGCCATTGCTGGGGCCCAGCAGAAGCCTCTGGGTGCTCAGCCTGGGAAACAGGCAGGGGTGGCCCTGACACCCTAAGTCCCCGTGACTGGTTTGCAGCAGCAGGGAGCAAGAGCTGAGGCGGAGGGGTGGCAGACCTGGGAGGGGGCTGAGGGCTTCCAAATGTCAGCCACAGGACTGGAAAAGCAGGGGAGGGGAGAGCTGGGAGAAAAAGGCATGAAGGAGGCAAACAGAAGAGAAAGACGGAAGAGCAGAGGCCAAGTCCTCTGTCCTGTCGCCAAGTCCCTGCCTGAGGTCCCTTCTGTGCCTTCAGCTCCAGGACACGGAGGGCTGGATCCATTTCATGGAGTGATAAAGTGCGTTAGTGGAAAATGTACCCACTCACCGGCAGCTATGGACACAAGGCCTGGATGGGGTGGAGACAGGGCAGCTGAGTCCTGTTTCAAAAGCCCCAATGGGCCTCTGTCCCACGGCCATAGTCACCCCTGTGCCTGGGGATCTCCCACTGGTCTTCACCAAGGGTCTGGCCCCATGCAGCTCCTCTCACGCCCTCAGGGGGGACTCCCGCCCTGGACCTCCAGCAGCCCTCTGCAGTGCGCCCTTCCTTGTTGGAGCTTCTGCAGCCCCCATTCTGTGTGTCCCGGATTGAGAACCCCAGGGCAGGCTGGGGCTGATACGGCTCAGCACCCCTAGGCCCAAACAACTGCAGGGACAGCCCCCCCCCCCAGAACATCTCTGACACCACGCCTGGGCTCTCCTCAGAGGCTTCACGGAGGTATCATGTGAACTCGGGCTGAACCCACATTTCCACAGGCCACGCAACGGACAGCAGGGAAGACATTTTGCAAGAGGAACAGTGACAGCTGGGCGTGCCTGGCCTGGTCCCTGGGATGTCTAACTGTTCCCTCCCACCCCCCAAATTCTGACTTGGGTGCCAGGACCGCTGTTCAGGACACCCCATTCTGGTTTCTCTGGCTAACCCCTGCTGCGGTGTGGATGGCCAGTAATGGCTTAAGGTGTGAGCTAGGACTGGGGCGCTCAGTCCTAGGGAAGGGGTGTGCCCACGGGGGCGCAGGGGACCCGGAGAGGCGGGGCCCAGCACCCAGGCTGAGCTGGCAGGAGGGCAGCTGGCAGCCTCTGTCTCCTCCTGGGCTGCTCTGCAGCCTTCTGCCAGCCCCCCCCCCTCCCTCCATCTCCAGCTGCCCCCACAGGGAGAGCAACAGGAACCTGAGAGAGAATCGAGGTCATGTCCTTTGTTCTGTATAATCCTTAAGTTTTCCTCTTGCTCTTGGTTCTGGCAAAGAGTTGCTGGGCCGCCAGTGTGTGTGTGTGTGTGTCCCCTATGGCTGTGTGTACCTGCTGTTCCTCCTTGTGTGTGTGTGTGTGTATGTGTGTACCTGCTGTTCCTCCTTGTGTGTGTGTGTGTGTCCACTATGGCTGTGTGTACCTGCTGTTCTTCCTTGTGTGTGTGTGTCCACTATGGCTGTGTGTACCTGCTGTTCCTCCTTGAGTGTGTGTGTGTCTATGTGTCCACTATGGCTGTGTGTACCTGCTGTTCCTCCTTGTGTGTGTGTGTCCACTATGGCTGTGTGTACCTGCCGTTTGTCCTTGAGTGTGTGTGTGTGTATGTGTGTGCACTATGGCTGTGTGTACCTGCTGTTCCTCCTTGAGTGTGTGTGTGTGTCCACTATGGCTGTGTGTGTCCCCTATGGCTGTGTGTGCCTGCTGCTCCTCCTCCTGCCACTCCCTGTCCTCCTGGGGCCAGAGCCAGCAGCCCCATCTCTTAGGTACACTTGGAAACTCAACCCTGGCCTCGCAGCCAGGGCCAGTGCAGGGTGCTGCCTGGGCACGTGTGGCCGACTGCTCGTTTGCTAGGTAGCCTCCAGGCCCCTGTGCACGCTGGGACGGCACCTGGTCCCCCGCGCTTGAGGAAGGGATGCCCCTGCCCACCCCACCAGATCCCAGCCCAGCTCAGAAGCTGCCAGCCTTCCAGGAGCCACGGCCCCAGGCCATTTGCAGGATAAACTACGAATTTTAATTGTCAAAGCATCATAGTGTTTAAAGGCTTCTATCTACAGGGGTGCCAAAAACCTGCATACACATTTTAAAGACGTTATCTACGTATCACTCTTTTTATTGTGTAGCACTTTTCAAAGTTGAATTAAATCCCAGTAGCAGTGTGTAGTATGATGTTCATTCAAAACATCACCAGGCAGCAGGCAGGGCAGTCAAAGGAAATGGCAGAAACACGGTTCTTGTTCCAGGAGCACAAGACCATTTTGAAGTGGTATTTGAAATTCGAGAACACTGTGGAAGGATGACAATGGAGGCGTGAGTGTGCAACAGAACCTCCAACACGCCTAGCCATGGCACGCGCTCGTGGTAAGCTGGGACCCGTGGGACACTGAAGCAGCAGCCAGGCAAGTGGACACTGTGGTCACTTGCTCAAGCAGTGGTTCGCTGTCATCAGAAGTGTGTGGACCTGAGGGCCACCATGCTGAGCACCCCCTGTAATTGCAGGAGTCACACGTGACTTGTGTTCATCTGCTGTTACTGGTATCTATTGAGTAGTACAATTTTAATACAGTTTTTTTCCTGTCTTGAAACGTGCACATGTTTTGACGCCCTCTGTATATGGCTCTACCCTCCAGACATGGCCAGCTTGGTGTGGGGGCAGGGGAGGTGAGCCCTAGAGGGTGCGGTGCCACTTCTGGGTACAGAAAGGATGCTGGGCTCACAGGTCCCAGAGCCCAGGCCTCCTGGCACTGCCATGTGACCTTAAATGAGCTCTGAACCACTCTGCGCCGGCCCGCCTCTGCAGGGCTGTTCTGAGGGGAGAGACCAGCCAGGAAGCTAGGAGCTGGCCTGGCGGGGGGAGGGGTGCTGGGAGGGGCCCCTGTTTATGGGAAGATTCCCTGCTGTGTGTGCTGGGCCCACCTGAGCAGGTGGCACCCTGGCTTGGATTGGAGCTGTCCCAGACTTGGAAGAGGGGTAGGCACACAGCCACACGGTGACCTGAGGGGGCTCAAGGAAAACCTAGGTCCTGCACCCCCATGTTCCCCTGCCCATCCCTCTGCAGGTGTGAGACACCAACCCAAGCTCAAAAGGGCAAGGAAGGGCCTCTGGCCCCATCCCCATCCCGGGCCAGTGGCCCTGTGCGAGGTGCCTAGCAGAAACACCTGCCTCATCCACTCCTCCACTCCTCCCTTCCTATCTTCCTGGGCCTCTGGGGCCCCTTCCCCTCTGGCCCAGGCCTCAGGGGGCCTCCACCTGGGAAGAGCTCAGGTTGAGCCATTGCAGGCTTTGGTGTCCTGGAACCAGCCAACCCCCACCTGGGAGGGCCACAGGCTTGAGGGTGGGTGGGGGGTCACAGCCTCAGAGACCCAGAGCAGGGAGGGGGAACAGAGCTGAGGGAGCGGCGGAGCTCGCCTGAGATTCGAAGGCCATCGATGGATCAACGCGAGTATGGTGATGCTGCTGGTTGGACGAGCGTTTACAGAGGGCCAGGCATCGTTCGAAGGGCTTCACACATAGAAAGCCACTTAATCCTGCCGCAGCCCATCGAGGTGGGTCCTGCTATTGTCTGCACTTTGCGAATGGAAAAACAGAAGCACAGAGAGGTTCTGTAACTTGCTCAAGGGCACACAGGTAGCATGCCGCAAACTCAAACATGGACTTGTTTAGTCCTCCCCATACTCCTATGAGGTTGGGATGTTGTCCCCATTGTGCAGATGAGAGAACTGAGGCACAGAGAGCTGATGTGACGAATCCCAAATTCACACAGTGACAAGTGGCAGAGCTGGGATTCGGCCTGAGGCCGTTAAGATTCCAGGCTATCTGCTCCTGCAATACTGCCTCTCCCTGATTCGGGTCAAGGGCGGCCGAGCTGCAGGATGGTGGGCCAGTGGTTTTATACCTCAGGCCCTAAAAGCACTCGGAAGAGGGAACGGCAGTCTTCACACCGCCCTGCCGGGCTAGGGGCAAAGCGTTCACAGAGAGGGGAGGGAAGAGGCGTTGATACGGGACACACACTCCGGCTTTGCAGAATGCCCCCACCAACCCTCACCACATACCCTGTGAGGGAGGCACATTTAAGTCCATTGTACTGACAAAGAAACTGAGGCTCTGAGCCGTCAGTTCCCCTTGCCAAAGTCACTGAGCTGTCTCACTCACAGGCATGAGAACCCTAGAGGTCTTCACACAGGTGAGGAATTGAAGGCCCATGAGCATCAGGGACCTGTCAACGTCCCCAGTATCTCCGGGCTGGGCCTACAAGAGCCCCCAGCTCCTGGCTGAAGCCACTTTCTCCCCCCAGTATCACACAGGGTGACACAGTGGGGCTAGGTCAAGGACAGGTGAAGGCTTGGGTTCTTCTGCCTCAAAAAGGGAAAAAGAGATTTGAAAACAACCCTCCATTTTATCACAAACCAAGCAAGGACAGTCTAACTCAAAATTAGAACACATGCCCTTCTCTTAGCACTGACTGTTCAACTGAATCCTGGCCAACCCTTTGCCTAAGCCCATTTTCCAGCCTGGTAATACTGAGCTCAGTACCACGAGGCAACGAACCCCTCTGGGCAGACACTCCAGGTGCAGGCACACCTGATGCCACCACCCAGCTGCCCGTCGCTGAGAAGCCAAGGCTCAGGGGCAGGGCAGCGGCACCTCTGCAAATCTCTAAGGGGTGTCCCAAGGCAGAGTGTGCAGAGTCAGTGTGGGCCAGAGGGGAGAGCCAGCAAGGGGGAGGCCCGTTCTGCTCGGTGCGAGGACTCGGACGGAAGGTCAGACGGCACAAGACAGAAGGCCTGCCTGGTGAGCAGCAAGAGGCCTGTCAGGAGAGGCATACAAGCAGAGACCCTGGACCAGGGACACTGCGGGGAGACTCTTTGCTGGGATCCACACCTCAGTGGCTTCTCTTAGCTCTGAGGTACCCCCACCTTGCACCCAAAGGAACTTGAGACGGCCAGCCCCCCCCGGGCACCGGTGTGCCGGTGCTGGGTCCATCAGAGGGAGCCTTGACTCGGGCTCAAGGGCCTGCTTGGCCAGGCCTCACCCTTACTTCAGAACCGCCAGCAGGTTCTCTGTGACAGAAGCACAGGAGGTAGCAGAAAGATTAATTCCCCGAAATGGGAAAAAATAGAAACGCGCACACACCACACACCCTAATAGCATGTAATAGGAGGTTAGAGATGAGGAACAATGCCCTGGTAATGTCGCCCTGGCGGCAATCAATTTGGGTGTCACATGAAATAGGTGTAATTATTCCACCAGCTCTAGCACTCGTCCCAACCAGCTCCAGGGACCCGGTCTGGGTGAGGCAATGCACCAGGCTGGTGGAGGAAGCCGATCCAAACTACCTTGCCAGCACTGGGCTTCCGAGCCCCTGTGGATAGGCATGGGGCTTGGGCCTCACAGGAGGGCCTTGAGAATGCCCAGGAGCCACCTTGCTCAGCCACCCTTCACTCACACAACAGTAAGCGCAATCAGGGAGGACTCCCAAAGGAGGTGGAAATGACAGAAGAACAAACATACCCTCATCCCATCCAGTGTTCACTGCCCATGTCACTGAACTCCGACGGAACACTCACCAATGCGAAGGCCCACACCAGGGGCCTGGATGGAGAGACGGGATTTTCAGGGCCTTGCGCATTAGTGACATGAAGAGCCACAGGCTCCCGCCACCTCCCACTCTGGGGTGAACAAGGAACCACTGCGGTTCCTTAGGCTCTAAGTGCGAGGGACTCAAGCTCTCCTAGCTCCTCTTCATTCCCACTTCATCGGGGAGTCCTCCCTGACTGATCTTGCCCATCCCTCTGTTCAGGGCTCATACGACACAACTGGGGAAACTGAGGTGCAAAAGGGACAATCACTTAGTGAGTGTGTATTACATATAGACTGCTGCCCATCTCAACCCCACACACCAGAAACCTCAAATTCCAGAAATGCAAATCAAGCCCATAATGTAATACCACTTTATACTCATTCGATCAGTAACAATGAAGACATCTGACCACACGAGTGCTGGCAAGGGCGAAGAGCAACGGGGACACCACCTCTTGCTGGGAAAGCACACACAGTCCCAACAATTGGGAAACCACTTGGGCACATTTTCTAGTGACGGCGAACACAAACATGCCCCATGACCCAGCAATTCTGCTCCCAGCTCTGTGCCCACTGCCTCAGGAGAGCACACAAGCAGGTGCAGGCAGCGTGGCTTGCAAGAGCAAAAACAAAATCGCCCACATGCCCATCAACACAAGAATGGAAAGTACACTGTGCAGTGTCCAAACGACAGACCGCTGCGCATCAGTGGGCATGAACTACACTTAACTATTATTTGCAATGATACAGAGGAAGCGCACATATGATGTTCAAGAAAACAGCAAATTCCAGACGAATTCATATTGTTGCATGCTCTTTTTACCAAGTTCAAAAATAACTAAAACCAAAAGCTTTCTATGTAGTAAAACATATAATTTTTAAAAGGGGATGGATGCTAAACAGATAAAGAGGCCAAAAGATAAGGTGGGGAGAAGCCCATGGGAAGATATACCTCGTTATCAAAGGAGGAGTGTTCAGCATGGGAAGGAACTAGGGTCATATAATATTATTATTAATACTAAATACACTGGCTAATTAATTAGCAGGCCAAGCCTACCAGTGAAGAGACCCAGAGCAGAGGCCAAGAGGAAGGCATTCACCCAAGAGGAAAGCCCCATTCTTGTTTTCAGGGACTTTAAGCAAGGCATTCCGCCTCTCTGGTTCTGATTTCTAGCTACAAACTCAAACCTCTGCACCACCTACAACGGCTGAGACTGAGAGCACATCACTGATAGAAACTGAGTAGCCAGCATTTCCTGAGAGCTAACTGCTCTAATTGGTATGTTAACATACTTAAGCCTCATGATGGCCCTAGTGCTAAATCCCGGTTATCCTCACTGAATTGATAAGCAGACTGAGACCCAAAGAGGGGAAGTCATTTGCCCCAAGTCACAGAGCTAGGCAGTGTGGAGCTGAGGTGTAAACCTGGGCATCCAGCTCCAGGATCCATACCCAACAACTTCACTACCAAGTGACACAGCAGGAATTGAACACACATGAGGAGGAGACAGTTGTCAGCTCAGCTCGACCAGGGCCGAGGATATTCATTCACTCGTTCATTCAACACATAAACAAAGGTCAGCGTCAAAAATGCCTCCAATGCATTTGGAAATAAACTTGCTCTCCCACACTTTCTGCAAAGAGCTGTCCCTGATCCTGGAATCCCTGCTTTCTGTGTCTTCGAAGTCTGCTACTATCTCAGGACCCACCCAGCCCCTCTCTCTTCCTGGAGGATCCCTGGGAATCTCGGCCCCCAGGAACAAATCCCATGCTTCTCTGAGTGCCTGGTGTAAGCACCCTGGCATGGCTCTCCTCAACCCTGCCTGGGGCATCCCTAATGTCACCCAGCCCATCCACACAGGCTGAGGACAACTGTGGCCCTTCAGTCAAGCAGTCCTTGCCACCAGCTGCTCCGTGGGGCCTCCTTGTGCCTCCTCATGCCTTCCCTAGTCCAGGGGCCCGCCAGGGGAGCTCAGGGGACGGGCACAGGGTTTCCCAGGGTGTTCAAGGCAATCCGCAGGAGCCATGGAAGGGCCTAGCCCAGAGCTGAGCAGGCAGCTCAGTCAGGACGTGTAGAATAAATGCATCAATGCGATTCCACGCTATGGGTGCCCAGAGAGGATCCGTGACCTGGGGAGTCAGGGAGGTTTCCTAGAGGAGGGGCCTGGAGAAGGAAAGGAGGGGTGAGGGCTCTGGGCAGGGATACTGGACCAAGCCAGCTGATGGGGCATATGCAGAGGGACTGACTAGAGGGAAAAAACCCAAGAGCCCACAGTGGGTAACCACTGGGAGTGGGGGACATGGGGCTGGAAGGCCACTGTCCTTCCAGAGTGCCACACACAGGACAGCTAGACCAAGAGACTCAGGCCAGCCAACCAAGGCTCTGCCTCTGAAACCACCACCACTCCTACCTGCCCTCCCAGGCCCATGCCTGTGGCCCCACATGACCCACTCCCCCTCCCCCAACACTGCCTCTTGCCTCCATGGGACCCTGTCCAATCACCACACTGCCTCCCTTCTCAACAGGCACACACCCCCAGCCCCAACCAGTCTTCCAGCCATTTGCTCTGGTAGATGCCTGGAGAGCAGCCCCAGATGAGCCATCCCTAGTACCCGGGATCCTGTCTGGCTCTATACTGAACCAGCACCCACCCTCACGAGACAGAGACAGACAGAGACAGAGACAGAGAAAGAGTGACGGAGAGACAGACAGAGACAGAAACAGAGAGAGACAGAGACAGAGAGAGACAGAGACAGAAACAGAGACAGAGACAGAGAGAGACATAGAGTGAGAGACAGAGACAGAGAATGACTGACAGACAGAAAGACAGAGAGAGACAGAGACAGAGACAGGGAGACACAGACAGAGACAGAGAGACACAGAGACAGAGACAGAGAGAGACATAGAGTGAGAGACAGAGACAGAGAATGACTGACAGAGACAGAGAGAGACAGAGACAGAGAGACACAGACAGAGACAGAGACAGAGAGACAGAGAGAGTGAGAGACAGAGACAGAGACAGAGAGTGACTGACAGAGAGACAGAGACAGAGAGAGACAGAAACAGAGACAGAGACAAAGAGAGACAGAAACAGAGACAGAGAAACAGAGTGACAGAGACAGACAGAGACAGAGAGACAAAGATAAAGACAGAAACAGATACAGAGAGACAGAGACAGAGATAAAGAGACAGAGACAGAGTGACAGACAGAGAGACAGAAACATAGACAGAGACAGACAGAGACAGACAGAGACAGAGAGAGACAGAGTGTGTGCTCTCACGCATGTCTCTGCAATGCTGGGTGTTAGAGAACGATATCCAGCACAGGGAAGATGGGTGTTTATAGAGAAAGGGATAAGGACCGGAGCACTGGCATCAAAGAGGGGCATTTCAAGGGGCAGAGTGGTCTTTCCACCTCTCCATACACCTGGCCTAGGAGCCCGTACCATCCCCCTAGAACGAGGCCCCGTGGACTCAGGACCCTCTCTAACTGCAGGCTCTGGGGAGCACTGCAGCCTTGACCAAGCCCGTCTCATACTTCAATAAGCAGGGTGAGGAGGGGGCTGAGACAAGAACACACCAGAGGGCCTGCCTGGCCTTTGCTAAACCCTCCACCAGTGCAGCCTGGAGCCCACATCTGGGTTCTGAGGACTTTCTGGCTCCTCCCTCTGCTGCCTTATCCTCTCTCTCCTGCCTTGGGCCAACGGGAAAAGCAGGAAGGCCAAGCAAGCTGTCCCAGCAGACCAGAGGTGTGAGGACTCCGACAGCCTTTCGGCCCACACAAGAACAAAGGATCCAGGACGGCTGATCCTTTCCCCTCACTGGCCCTCCTCGCTGGATGAGGGAAGCCCCGGGCTCACTGCTCCCTGGGCACAGGAAGCACTGCTGACCAGCAGGGCTAAGCCCGGAGCCCAAGGCCAGGCTGGGCTGCGTACTCTTGGGCTGCCCAAGCCAAGCAGAGGAAGTGAGGAAGGGCAGGGCTGGCAGGGAAGGGGCTTGCCCAGATGGCACTGCCCCCCATCTCAGGGCCTCCTGTACTCCCAACCCCACCAGGGCAGAGCTGTTCCCACTCTCCAAGATGTCCCCTCTTCCCACGGCAACCCCAGGACCTCTGAGAACAAAGAGGAGATGCTGCTGGCAATGACCAGGACTGGACAGGGCTGGGCTGGGCACCAAGGCAGGAGCAGGGAGGGGACTGCCCACCGGGCCGGGCCCCACCCGGGCTCAAAACGGGAGCCACCTGGAGGGACCCATCTCCTGAGGTCCCTTAGCTACCTGGGGGGTGGGGCTGTGGCAGTACTGGCAGTCCCCTCCTCACCTCCCTCCTCTTAACTGGCTCCCACCTCCCACCCACTCTGTCTCAGAATAAGAAGTGGGGCAGGAGGAGGTGAGAAGCCTGGCTGAAGGCAGACAAAGGGGAGGCCCCTGAAGGGTTCTGGGTCCTCCACAGACCCAATTTCCTCCCTTCCACCCTCCCTACCCCCCACACACTGGGCAGCATCTGGAAAGGGCAGCTCCTTGTCAGGCGAGGGAGCTGGCATCCAGGTCGAAGCCTGTGGGAAACCTGGCCCTTAACCAGCCTCACCTGCGGGGGGGTGGGAGGGTGAGGGTTTGCCTGGTGCTGGCTCAGGTGCATGGGGACAGCTGGGGTCTATGGAGATGGGCAACCACCCAGCGCTGGGCGGGAGGCTTACCCTCCAGAACAAACAGTGCTCAGAATGGGAGGGGGCGGGGAGGGGGGAGGAGCGCAGGACCTGGACGCGGGTAGGGGCTCCAGAGCTCTGTGGTCCCCGCTAGCCACCTGCAATTTGTTGGGGTGGGGAAACAGGAAAGGAAAAACCTTCGCTTCTAAGGCTTGAGGGGTTAGATCTGTGACCGCCCCCTCCCCCAAAGGAGGTCTGGGTGGTACTGAGGTGCCCCGCAGCCCCAGGACGATCCAGGGCTGCCCGCCTGGAGCTGGGCCGTGGCCACCGGGCTCACCTGCATCTCGGGCACACCGTCCGTCCGCGCGGCTCTGTCGCCAATCGCATGTCTCCCCCGCCGGGCCACAGCCCCTGCCCAGCCCCCACCTCCGTCTCCTCCTCCTCAGCCGACACCTCCGCCCGTGGGTCCGTGAGTCCTCGCGGGGCTGGCCTTCTGTCTGTCCGCCCCACGCGGTCTGGAGCCCAGCCGGAGCCGGGGCCCGGGCCGCGGCCCCGGCGGGCGGAGCGGCAGGCGCGCTCAGGGCGCACGACGCCGGCTCCACGAGCCTAGTCCTGCGCTCCGAGCCGGCCTGGCGCCGCCACCGCTGCCGGCGCCGCCGCCTTCGCCGCGGGGGCTGGGGTGGAGGCCGGGAGCGCTCCGCAGCGGAGCCGGGGCCAGGGCTGAGGCCGGCAGGCAGCGGCCGCGCATGCTGCTCGGAACCCCGCGGCGGGAGATGGGCCGGAGCGGCGCGGGTGGGGACTCCGCGCGCTCCGGACCCGGGACCCGCGACCCGCCGCCCGCTCGGGCTCCCGCTCCGGCTCCCGCCTGGTCTCCGCACTCTGCCGCGGCTCGGGGAGGGAGCGCGCGGAGCGAGCCGGGCGGGGGAGGAAGGGAGGGGGAGGCGAAGGGGGCGGAGAGCGAGCGGCACCCCAGCCACTGCCCTGCACAGATGGAGCGGCGAAGCTGGCGAGGCACGCGCCCTCCTCGCCTCCCAGCCGGCGCCCGGGGCTCCAGCCCTGCACGCGGCCGCGCCGCTCCGAGTCGGGGCTCCGGGCGAATCCCAGCCCAACCCGGCTTCGGAGCCCGGTCTGCAGTCCTCCCTTGAATGGGTGCGCGCACCCTCTTGTGTGGCCATATGCGTGTGCCCGTGAGCCCGAGTGTATTCACACGTGTTAACTGGGGTCGCTGACACTGCCCTTCACGCGCGTGGACGGGCAAAGCTCCCCATCTGGTCAGGGTTGTTTGGAGGACAGTGTGGGAAAGGGCAGGCCCGCAGCCTCTGTCCCGCGCTTTGTGGCCTCTTCTCGGGAACATCTGCGAATCGCTGGAGCGCCCACAGGCTGGCGGCCCTGGGGCCAAGCCAGTGAACAAGGAAGCTACGCGGTACAGCGAAGTCCACGCGCAAGCTCCGCGGTTTTGCCCCAAACCTGGTGTCCCCCCCCCTCCCCCACCTTGCATCCGGAGTCCCCGCCCAGCCAGGCTTGCTGTCCAGACCGGCTCTGGCCAGCAGAGGGCAGCATAGAGCCTCCTCTGAGCTTGGCTGGCCCTCACCTTGCCCCCCCCCCCCCCCCCCCCCCCCCCCCGG
>PVKE010010259.1:0-42871 GCA_004027555.1 Craseonycteris thonglongyai | reverse complement strand
GGGGGGGGGGGTGGGAGTGGGCACTAGATATGGGGTGATGGAAGGGGAGCTGATGCTGAGTGATGGGCACGTGATGCGGTGCATGGGTGATGTGAGGTGGACTTGTACATCTATAAACTGTCTAATTGTTGCCAACCAATGTAACCTCATCAAATTTAACAATAAATTAAAAATAAATAAATAAATAAATAAAAAAAATACAGGTTGACTTAATCAATCATAGTATATAATTAAATTTATGTTGACTTAAATAACTATGCAATTGAATTATATTTGCAAAACTTTTTTTAAATCATAGAGTAAGAAATTTTTAAAAAAGATAAAGCCTGTTGTTGGTGAGTATGCAACAAGAATGAATGATTAGGCACGCAGTAAACAACTTGTAAATATGTTTTGGGAGCCTTAAAAAAAAGTGTTCATGTTTTTTGCCTCAGTAATTCCCCATCAGAAACATTTTAGGGCCAAAGGTGTTCTACCAAATCAATTGCAATATGGAATATCCATAGAGTCTCGATGTCCAACAGAAAAATGGTTAACTAAATTTTTGTAAATCCAGTCTATGAAATATTATGTAACTATTAAAATTATGTTTACAACAAGTATTTAGTTACATAAAATGGTAATAGTATCACAGTGGGCAAAAAAGCTGAGATATACAAGTAATTATTATAACTATAAAAAAGGGTATACTGAAACATTCATAGTAATTGCCTATAGATACTGGGTCTGTCAGTATTATTACAAGTTTCGTTTTCTATTTTCTGTATGTTTTACTTTCTATATTCTATATTATTTTTATAATGGGAAAACCAATAAATAAAAATGAACCAAGTACCTAAAGTGAGCCTGGCATCAGAACTAGAAATTGAGGATGAAATAATGAACATGCCAGCATCTTATTAATACCACCAGTGGGGTGCTATATGTCATGGGAAAAGACCTGGAAACAAGTATGTGTCACATAAGGTGGTGGCAGACACATTCATGGCAGTGTAGATTCTAATCTGTGAGTCACAGAAACCTTCACACAGGTGGGTGTTTTAATTTTGACACTGACCCTTTTCACCTTGACCCTTGTGTCTGCGTTTGTCTAAAAATGAGTCTCTAGGTAAACTGCTAATTACTATTAAAGGAAATCACTAATAGTCCGGAGACATGGAGAGGACACAGGGAACAGCCAGCCCTGGGGTGTTGGCTCTGCTCCTCCACCATGATGAAGGGACCTACTTGGGTCTCTTCTGCCAAAGGAGCCCCCACCTCGACTTGAGCGAGGAAGTCTGAGGGGCAGCAGGTCCTATCCTGCACTCTAAGGCTGAGGCTGGAGGGAGCAGCTGAGACTGACCCTGAGCATGTGCAGTGATGGCCAGAGCCAGCTGGAAGCCCTGGCTGAGGGCAGTGACAGCAGCCACTTCTGGTCATGTGGCATGGCTCACTTAGACCTCCCGAGGGGGACAGCTTTGCGGTCAGGCAGCCTGCACTGAGAGCCGGCTCTACCACTAACCTGACACAGAACCTTGAGTAGCCCGCTAGCTGCCCCCAAGACTGACTTCCTCATCCATCAGGCGACTGCATGGCCTGTATAAAGCACTTGGGAAGACCTTCGGTTCGTGGTGGACATGCATTCCATGTTCATTTCTCTTTAATCCCTCGATACCGTAATCAGAGCCTGCAGGGGAGCCACCCAAGCCAACAGCCACTTTGTGAGACTCAGTGATGAGGAGTCAGAAGCCTTCAAGAACCCCAGCCAAGTTTCCTTTGTACTTCCACAGGGCAGCACCCTGTTGTGCTCGAGGGCGCACTCAGGCCGGACTGGGCCCTTTCTCACAACAATGTCTTCCTGCCTAAATCAGGTTTCCAGGTCCTGTGTATGCAGACTCTGGACCCCAGGTCCTGGCTGTTCTTCAATCACTGTTCTGCCCAGTATGGGGCCTCTAGCTACTCACACCACCACACTGGCCACAGTCTTTTTATTCAACAAATGTCGAAATGGTATTACACATGTTAATTACATCCTGTGTAAGCCCATAGATGCGGGTGCTGCTTTGATCTCCAAGTTGGAGGAAAATGAGGCACAGAGATATTAAGTGAATCTCCTGATGTGACAGCTCATGTACGGCAGAGCTGGGGTTCCATCTGGGCCATCAGCTCCAGGGTCTGGCTCAGGCCTCTAGCCAGACTGCTCTATCTGATACTCGCACAGCACACTCTATAATTGGTGCTAAAGAAATGTCTGTGGATGTGGGGATAGCTCAGTAGTTGAGTGCTTGCCTTGCAACTGTGAGATCCAGGGTTTGATTCCCAGCCTTGGCCTGTGCAAACCCCATAGGCTGAACTGTGGCACAGCTGGTAACAGCTGGGGTGGCTCAGCAGTAAAGGTTCTCACCTCCCATGCTGGAGACCCCTGGTTTAGTTCCTGCCCCAAGCACCCCACAACCACCTGTGTGGAATAAAACCATGTCACAATTAATGAAGTACAACTATGGAGACTGTTCTGGGCCCTCCCCCTTCTCTGTCTCTCTCTTTCTCACATTCTCAAACAATAAAATAAATCTTTTTTTTTTAAAGATTTTTATTGTTTTTGACAGAGAGAGAGAGAGACAGAGAGAGAGAGAAGGGGGAGGGCCCAGAACAGTCTCCTTAGTCGCACATCATTGGTTTTTCCACATTGGTCATTCCACAGGTGGGCGTGGGGCTGCACAGGGCAGGAACTGGGCTGGGATCTCACCCTGGTGAGAACTGAGCTGGGGGCACTCCCCAGTTCACCATATGGGTCCACACAGGCCAGGGCTGGGATTTGATCCTCGGTCCCCGGGGGCTGCAAAGTGAGCTCTTAACCCACTGAGTCTTCCCGGTTTCCCAATAAATCTTAAAAAAAAAGAAAAAGAAAAAGAAAGAAATGTCTGCCTAAGACCTCAGAAGCTTTAAGTCACAGGTAACTTAGGGCACCTGTAATTGATCATCCAAATACAGGCACAGTGAGGGCGGAATGGGGCCCGATTTACAACTTCCCAGGACGATGGGTATAAACCTGGACTGCCCAGGGAAGTCCGGGCTGTAAACACTGGGGATTGTGGTCACTAGACCACTTTTCCTCCCACTCTACCTGTTTCAGCCTAAATGCTCAATCATGCTGGTCGTGCCCAACTTATTAGACGCTCCATCACCAGGTGCCTGGGTGGCTGTGCTTTGTGTCGGGTCACAGGTCAGGAGCACTGAAAACAGGAGCTTTTTCTCATTCAGGTCGACTGTCTGGTAAGCTCATGAGACCTGCTTTGTTGAGGACCAGATTGCGTTTCAAGGATTTTGAGTCCAACCTGCATGGAGTATTCAGGGTCAATGGCAGCACCCTACAGGCCTGTCTCCTGCCAGGCCCTCCTCAGGCAGGTCACACAGGGTTCAGGAGTGAAGGGGACTGAGACTCGGGGTTCTTGGAAATATATCTGAGTGGAGTTAGCTTGTTTGTTCAGTACAGACACCTGTCGGTTCACATTGTCCCATTGCCAGGCAAGGCCTCTCCAGGTATCTGTAGGACTCATTCTAGAGGCCGTGCATCTCGGGGTCCATCACGTAGAGCCAGGCCTGTGACCTAATGGCTGGTAGATGCCCCGTGCACTCAGAGCCCTGCCGCGGACAGCTAGCCTGTGGTGTCTCCAGTGCCTCCTCTTCTCTACTGCCTGTCTAGTAACTTGGGATGCTGTAACAGCCAACCCAAGTCAGGCAGCTTAAACCATACACATGACTTCCTATGGTTCCGGATGCCAGGTGCCAGCAAGGTCGGGCTGTGGGGAGGGCCTTCGTCCTGGTTCACAGTGACATCCTCTTTCCAGTGTTCCTCCTTACATGGGCAACAACCCTACTGACGAGGGACCACCCAAAGGCCCACCTCAGACACCATCACAGGTGGGTGGGTAGGACTCTGCAGAGCTCCAGGCTGCTCACCTCCTGAGGGGAGCCATCCACAGCTACTTCCATCACTTTCTCTAATTCACAAAGCACCAAATCACTGCTCTGTGACTCAGGAGATTATCTGCTTTCTCTGAACTGCAGCAATCACTTGGCATAATTCCCTTGTCTTAAGAAGTGGGGGAGGTAGGATTTTTCATTCCTAAACTCCAATAACAATTTCCTTAGCTTATGTAATACACATACATCTTGTCCAAATATTCATCACCTATAGGCCATGATAATGTCTTTACTTTTTTTCTTTATCTTGTATACACATTGGCACAGCTCTGGGCAAACACAGGACTTACGCTATTTGTTTGACTTCTCTGAGTTCTTGGTTCCCAACCGGAAGCCCCATAAGCCTTTCAGCTCCTGCTGCACCTCAGTCTCCTCCTGGACCAGGAGCAGCAGGCTGGGCAGATGGTTGTGGGCCTCAGGCAGTCCTGGGCTGGCCCTCCAATGGGAGGAATGACTGCCATCTCATCGCTGTTCCTACAGGGAGCCCAAGGCAGCAGCTGCATTCTCCCCTACAGCTCTCACGTTGTCTCTCATTTCAAACCTCAGCCCCACTACTCTTCAAATGTCACTTGCTGACCACAAAATTGGGGCCTATTTTAATGGCAAAATAGAGGACAGAACCATTTGAAATGTTGTCCAAAGTGGCGCATCTCATATTCTAGGTATATTAGGAGCAGGCGGGGAACAGGTGACTTAACTGACTCACAAGTTGAGGTTGGGTAATTGAACAGGGATCACACTGTGCATGCATGTGCATGTGCATGCTTGGGAAAGGGTGTCTAAAGCTCAGGGACAGGAAAGGGAGGGAGGTGACTCCAATGCCCTTGAGAGTTGTCACCAGGGAGAGCAAACCCTTGCTTGCCTTGGACTGTCTTGGCAGCAATGAACACCCTGGAAAGTCCTTAGTCCCAGGAAAATGGGGTGGCTTGTCACCCCAGGTCTCACTGACTCATAATGGTGGGAAGGGTTCGGCAGGTTCTTGAGAGATTAGAAGTTGATCTTCGTTATTTCTATCATGGATTGAAAACTCTTGGGATGATTGGTGTGGAATTATGTGTATAACCTCCAGATTTCCATGTCTTCTTACATGATACTAACACCCACATATGAGCCTTCATGCACGAATACATATACCTGTTACTTTGACATCTGGGAGGGTATTTTAGGAAAGCCCTGTGTTTTTGCTTACTCTTAGCCAGATCCTTCTAGACTCACAAGGAGCCACATGACTGTGACATGTCACATGACAGGGAACTCTGTGCCTGGAGCCAGGGGTGGAGGGGTGGCTAGGAAAAGCCTAGTTATCTGAGGATACATGTTGAGACTTTGCACTGATGAACAGACATATTGAAGACAGGTGTAATGGTGACTACTTTGGGAGCATGGTTTGTTAGACCCCAGCGCTCTGCCTGGTTCAGAAGAGGCCCACAGCTCTAAGAGTCACATGGGCCAGGGACCTCCCTCCCATCTGGATGGCTGGCTCGGCTGAGTGAGAACATCTTTGAGCTCAGCTGGGAGCATGTGACAAAATATTTTAATACACAGCCAACCTTCAGCTGTGATCTTGGTAATTAGCACTTCAGAAAAAATCAGTGCACTTCAGAGTTTTAAAAAAACAAAAAAGTTAATTAATGAAGCCAGATTCAAACTCCTTGTAACATCAGGAGGTGGTGCCTAGCATCACTTAGTGTTACAGAAGTGTGACGTGGAGACTTTGGTGAGGGGTTTCTTTCCCAGCCACTCAGCGCTTGCTTTCCCTCACTACAAACCAGCACGCTGTCACAACTGCAATGCAACAACTACAATATAGTTCACATTAAATTTAGAGGCTATTACCTTCCAAAACCTCCTCTTAGAGGGGCGAAATTACCACGCTTTACTCCTTAAAAGAGATCCCTTGAAAGGTAGAATGAAATCAAGAATAGGAAAATAGGAGAGAGAATAGTTCTCCAATGAAAGTACCACCGGAGAAAAGAAGAGAGTAGATGCACTTTCAAAGCACACAACCTTGAATTAATGAGGTGAGTACACCTCCATTTAGAATCTGCAACTACATTTGAATCACATAAATGATCAGTTCCCAAGCGGTGGTGTGTGTACCCCTGGAGGTACATGCTGGGCTGTTCAGGGGCACGTGAAAAATAATCAGTAATGGTAAGAAAACCAAGTAAAAAAATTAGTTATGGAACAATAAATGTTAAGTTTGAATCACCATTAATGGAGAGACTTCAAGTTAGATCACATTAGCGAATGAGGGCGTGGCTATGAACCCTTCCTCCAAACTGCTTTACTGCCAATCATTATACACAGTTTCAAAACAATCCATTTTCGATGTTTATAGAACTTCCCCAAACATATAAATATATCTGTAGCTAGACTGTTTGGTCAGTTTAGTTATTGACTGAGTAAAAGTAAGTGTGTTGTCTTTAACTGTGGTTCATTTTAAGTAGTTTTTTATTTATTTATTTAATGTTTAACATAGCTTCAGTTATTATTGTCAGTGATTTTTAAGGATGACTGTTAAGGATCAGTGGTTGAAAAAAGGAACGGTTGAAAAACAAAAGTTGATGTGGATTATAACCTGTGAAGTGCTTCTCAACATGTGTCCACACCAACACCAGGAGATAATAAAAAGATGTAAATATGGGTTTTCATTTGTAGGAGATGACTATGTTGAGTGTGGAAAATATTTTCTAACCATTACATAAAACCCTCTCTATTCATGCAATACTTAGAAACTAAACATCCTATGTATAAAAAAAAAGAAATACATTATTTTTGGAACTTAGAAAGACAATGAAAATGCAGTTGAGGCTTCATACTATAGTATTTATCACATAGATAAATGTGGTAAAAACTATACCATTGCTGAAGAGTTCATCTCTCCTTGTATTAAGGATATCATTACTTTGTATGTTTGGGGAACAACATGTCCACAAAATCAATACTATATTTCAAAAAATATAATGTCTACAAATTCAAGAAATGTCTGATGATGTTAAAGCTCTAGTAGTAGATGGAATTAGAAAAACTAAATTCGTTTGCATCTAGAACAATGAAAGTATAGCTGTTGCTGATTTCTCTATTTTGCTCATCGTCGTGTGGTACTTGGTAGGAAATAAATTTGAGGAAAAGCTGTTGCTTTGTTACCCATTGACAGAGCATACCACAAGTGAAGATGTTCTTAATGCAATCAATGGTTATTTCATTGAAAAGGACATTAGTTGGTCGAACAGTTGTGGTGTATGCACTGACGGAGACAAGCCTATGTCAGGTTGTTTTATAGGCCTACCTAGCCAAACTAAAGAAGTAGCTCCCATGTACCATGGAGTCATTGCTGCATTTACAGACAAAGTCTTGCATCCAAGCCTCTTTCTAGTGAACTGAAATATGGTCTTGATTGTACTGTAAAAGTTGTAAATTTGATTAAGTCACAACCGCAAAACCTCAGATTATTTAAGGCTCTGTGTGAAGAAATGAACAGTGTTCACAACATATTACTTCAGCATAAGGAGGTAAGGTGACTGGCTATCTTGTGGCAAAGTGCTTACATGGATGTCTGACATTGACATTAGGTACAGGAACTTTTTAAAGACCATCATTTCCCTCTTGCTCCAAAGTTTTATAACAGCGATTGGCTTCAAAATTTTGCATATTTATCAGATTTCCTAGAAATAAACTTAATTTGGAACTTCAAAATAGCCTAATTACTATATTCAAAGTAACCAACAAAATTGAGTCAATGATTAAAAAACTGGACTTTTGGAAAGCATGTATTGAAAGAGGTCAGCCTGAAGTTTTTGAAACTCTGCCCAATTTCATATCTGAGAATGACTTGCAACTAACTAATAAAGTAAAAGGTCTTCAAGTGTCCTTTTATAAGTTCTTCCCTCAGCATAGAAAATAACTGGATGGCAGATCCCTTCAATGAAGAATTCTTCAAAGAAGCTAAACTATCAATCAATGAAAAAGAGCAGTGAATTGAACTTTCAATTGATTTTTCTTTAAAACCTGATTTTAAAAGAAAGCATCTCATTACTTTCTGAGTAAATGTCAGTGAGGAATACAAACAACTTAGTGAGAAGGCACTCAAATGCCTCTTGCCATTTAGTAACACTGAACTAGTAGAGAGAGCTTTTTCTTCTTATACTTTAATAAAAAATAAGTACAAGCTCAATGCAAGTCCTGATTTAAGACTGTATCTTGGGGAAGCCGGGATGGCTCAGTGGGTTGAGTGCTCACTTTGCAGCCCCAAGGACCCAGGATTGAATCCCGGCCCTGGCCTGTGTGGACCCATATGCTGAACTCGGAAGTGCCTGGTCCAGTTCCTGCTCTGTGCAGCCCCGCAACGACCTGTGGAATGAAACTAGGTGGAAAAACCAATGATGTGCAACTATGGAGACTGTTCAGGGCCCTCCCCGTTCTCTCTGTCTCTGTATATCTCTCTGTCCAAAAAAAAAAAATCTTTAAGACTGTATCTTGCATCTTTTGAGTCTGATTTCAAGAAACTAAGTGCATCAAAGCAAGCTTAACGATCTCACTAACAAAGTTTCAATGGTCTAGTGATCTGCATAACAATTATTACAAACTTTTCAGATAACACAAATAAACATTATTATTAACAATAAGTTAAAGTTTGATAATACTGGATCACAATTATCAATATTTAATTATTTTACAAATATTACAAAATATTGTAAAACTAAGTTTGTGGTTTGTACCTTTAGTGTATTAATTATTCTTTCCTAATTTATTACCCCATTTCCACTATTTTACACTAAGATAGGCACTGAACAAAAGTGTCAGTATTTAAAACCAGCCGTTTTAGAAACAAGGGGTATAATCCATAGAAATGGGTTTTTTTAAAAGTGGTACACAAGTGGGAAAGGTTGGGAACCACTGCCATAAATTATAGTTGGGAAACCAAATTCTCAAAGCCCTGGAGAATGACACTTTGCATCTTGGTACTTCTTCTCTCAAGGCATGTATTAACTGATTTCCCTCCAAACACTGGGAAATATTTTATGCCATGAGGACACGACCTAAAAGAAAAAGGCAGCTACCTAAAATTTATATGGAACCATAAAAGACCTAGAATAGTCACAGTAATCCTGAGAAAAAAGAACAAAGCTGGAGGTATCATGCTGCCAGATATCAAACTATACTACAGGGCCATGGTAATCAAATCAGCATGGTACTTGCATAAAACAGACACATAGATCAATGGAACAAAATAGAGAGTCCAGAAATAAATCCACAACTATATAATCAATTAATCTTTGACAAAGAAAGCAAGTGTTTATATTGGGATAAAGACAGTCAATTCAATAAATGGTGCTGGGACAACTGAACAGATATATGCAAAAAATGAAACTGAACCACATTCTTACACCATATACAATACTAAACTCAAAATGGATTGAAAACTTAAATGTAAGACCTATAGGCATAAAACCCCCAAAGGAAATTATAGAGGAGGTTCTTTAGATGGGGACATGAGAGGAGATCCCTGAAACCTCTCCTGGAAGGAACAACTGAACAGCTGGGATCCCAAGGAGGAAACCCTGAGAGACTCAGCATTAGTGAATATATCTACATACTGCAAGAACACCTGAAAGTCAGAGAAAGGTGTGGGGGGTGGGATGGGGAAATGGGAGACAAGGGGAGGGAGCAGTGTGGAGATGGGGCTGCAGAATGTGACCTGGTGGGACTTGCAGAAGGAGAGAATTGGGGGCCTGGGGACACAGACCAAAGTGGAGCACAATTCTGGGCAGGCTAGAGGCCAAGAGCCAAGGGCTAAGGCCCCATGAGGCTGTGGACAAATTAAAATCTGAACGCAAGTAGCAGCACACTGGGGCCCCAATTAGAATGCGATGCCCTAGGTGGGATAGGAGCTGAACAAAATCTGCAAAACTGCCCTCGGGGGGTGGGACCCCCCGCGCCCCCCCCAAAACAACAAAAACAAACAAAAAAAGAAAACAGGGCCCTAGCTCTTACTCAGCATGCTTGGAGCCAAAAGCCAATAGGAGTAAAAGCTCTGATTTGAACACAAATTGGCTCTGGTTGAAACTGATTCTAAAAGCCAGCAGTCAGGGGGAAAAACACATGGCGCTGGGTGAAACGCAGGCTCAGGACAAAAGAGAAAGGTAGAGCTGGTGGAGGGCAACGGACCCCTTCCACACAGCCCCCCCCACCCTCCATCACTTTACTAACAGAGAAACAGGCTTCTGTTTTGCATGCCATCCCAGAGCTATATGGCTGAAGGAACAAGCTAATGCTGTATCTAGGCCAGTACCCAGGAGAGTGACCCCAGGACACAAAAGAGCTTTAACCAACACCACCACCACCTCCAGGCAAAAATTATAGACACAGAGTCTGGCCATTTCCCTTAACTCTCCCAAAGCTCACTCTCCCAACTCCACCTAGTACCTGCTTTACAGGAGCTAAAAAAGGCAAACAGCCATTATCTGTAACAAAAAACCTGCATACTTCCCAACAAACCTCATTCCCATGGAAACCAGCAGGAGCCATAAGGGAAACTGAAAAATACAGGTGCAGCAGATTCT
Source organism: Craseonycteris thonglongyai (assembly GCA_004027555.1). Lineage (NCBI taxonomy): Eukaryota > Metazoa > Chordata > Mammalia > Chiroptera > Craseonycteridae > Craseonycteris > Craseonycteris thonglongyai. The sequence continues at coordinate 32,342 of PVKE010010259.1, read as the reverse complement.
GCTGGCACTGATCTCAGAGACATTGCATATTATCCCTACCACATTTTCCCAAAGAGGAGGCACATTGAGGTCAAAGCAACTGGATCAAAAAGAGAAGCTCACCCTCCAAGAAAGCTATCAGAGAGGTCCAAATAACACTGCAATGACACCAACTGGGAAGTGAAAGAAAGACCTGTCCAAATCTGCCAGGGAAAAAGTCCTCATGCCAAGAAAAAGAAATACATGAAATATAATGAATAGCTTAGGGTTCAAAGCTGTTCAGAAACAGAAAAAAAAAAAAACAACTCTAGGAAAGGAACTCATAGATTTGGAAATATATGATCTAAGTGACACAGAATTCAAGATCACAGTTCTTAAGACATTCAAAGAGCTTGAATAATGCTGGCAAAGTACCCAGAGGCAGCTAAATGATCTCAGAAAGACAGTCAGTAAACAAAGGAATATTTTAACAAAGAAATTGAAACTATAAAAAAGAATTGGGGGAGGTTGGGATGGCTTAGTGGGTTAAGTGCTTGCTTTGCAGCCCTGAAGCCGAGGATTGAATCCTGGCCCTGGACCGTGCAAACCCATATGCTGAACTGGGGTGTGCTTCCCATGCGGGAGGTCCCCAGTTTGGTTCTTGCCCCTAGTTTGGCCCCTTGCTCAAGGGGGTGTGCCTCCCATGGAGGAGGACCCCGGCCCAGTTCCCGCTCTGTGCAGCTCCCACCCACCCACGTGGAATGAAACCATGTCAAAAACTAATGATGATGTATAACTATGGAGACTGCTCTGGGCCCTCCCCCTATCTCTGTCTCTCTCTGTATGTCTCTGTCAAAAACAATAAAATCAATCTTAAACAAAGAATTAAATAGGAATTCTACAGATAAATAATGCGATAAATGAAACAAGAAATTAATTAGCTAGCACGCAAAACGGCTGGCCAGATTGAGGAGACAGAATTAGCAATATTGAAGTTTGAAACATGGAAATTTCACAGAAAAAAAGAATGAGATTTGAGAATCAAAAGATATGAAAGAACTCTATAAGAGCTATTAGACTCCATTAGAAAGAGCAGCATTGGAATAATAGGAGTACAGACGGGACAGAACAAAATTCTACAGAGAGCATAATCAAACAAATAGTAGATGAGAACTTTACAAACCTATGGAAAGAACTGGAACTCCAAATTCAAGAAGGAAACAGGACCCTCTAGCTACATGGCCTCTAACCGATCTTCTCCAAGGCACATATTACTGTAGATGTCAAAAATCAAAGACAAAAAAATAATTCTTAAGGCAGCCAGAGGGGGAAAAAATATATAACCTTTAAGGGAAAGCCCATTAGGCAACCATTAGATTTCTCAGGAGAAACCCTGCAAGCCAGGAGAAAGTGAAAACAAATTTTCAAAAATTTAAGAGGGAAACTACCAGCCAAGAATAATCTATCCAGCAAAGTTATCCTTTAGATATGAAGAAAGAATTAACACCTTTTCAGACATACAGAAGCTGAGGGAATTCTCTAGCACAAGCCCAGCATTTCTAGTAATACTGAAGGAGCCTATTTGAACTGAAACAAAATATTAAAATAAATGGAGAAGAGTTGGTACAACAACAAAAACAACAACAACAAAAACTTCATATATCAATAATCACCCTTAATGTAAATGGGCTGAACTCACCAATAAAAAGTCACAGAGTAGTGGATATTATGATATAGCAATTGATATAGAAAATGCATTTGACAAGATACAACATCCATTATCAAAACATTTAATAACATGGGAATAAAAGAAAAGTACCTCAATATAATAAAGGCCATATATGACAGACCCTCAGGGAATATCATAATGAATGGAAAAAACCTGAAGTCTATTCTCCTAAAGTCAGGATCAAGACAGTGGTGTTCCCTGTCACCATTGCAATTTAATATAGTACTGGAAGTTTTAGCCAAAGCAATTAGGCAAGAGAAAGAAATAAATGGCATTCAAATTGGAAGAGAAGAAATCAAACTGTCACTTTTTGCAGATTACATGATCCTTTATATAGAAAATACTAAAGACTCCACAAGAAAACTATTAGAAACAACAACTGAATACGGTAATGTCACAGGAAACACAATTAATGTATAAAAATCAATTGCATTTTTATATGCCAACAATGAAACCACAGAAAAAGAAATGAGAAAATTAATACCGTTTGAGATGGCAAAAAAAGAATAAGAATAAGATACCATGAAATAAACTTAACAAAGAAGATGAAGGACCTATATGCTAAAATTTATAAGACACTATAAAAAAAATTAAAGAAGATACAAAGAAATGAAAAGGTATTCCATGTTCATAGTTTGGAAGAATCAACAGAGTTAAAACAGACACATTATCCAAAGCAATATACAGATTTAATGCAATTTTATTTAAAATCCCACAGACATTCTTTTAAGAAATAGACAAAAAAACCCCATCAGATATGTACGTAACCACAAAAGATCCTGACTCACCGAAGCAAACCTATGAAAAAAGAATAAGGCTGGAGGCATCACACTTCCTGACTTCAGTCTATACTAACCTTCTTTACAAAGCCTCAGTAATCAAAACAAGCTTTGTATTGGCAGAAAAACAGATACACGGACCAGGGGAACAGAACTGAGAAACCAGAAACTAACCCACAAATATATGCACAGATAATTTTTGACAAAAGAGTGAAAAATATACAATGGGGAAAAGTAAGTTTCTTCAGTAAATAGTGCTGGGGAAATTGGAAAATCACATGCAAAGAAATGAATCTGAACTGTGAACGGTCACCATCTACCAAAATAAACTTAAAATGGATTAAAGACCTTAACATTAAGACCTGAAACAATAAACTGTGTAGAAGAAAATATCGGTACTAAATTAATAGACCTTGGGTTCAGAGAGCACTTTATGAACTTGACCCCAAAGGCAGGGGAAGTAAACACAAAAATAAATGGATGGGACTATATCAAACTAAAAAGCTCCTGCACAGCAAAAGAAACCATCAACAAAGCAAAGAGACAACCAACTGAATGGGAGAAAATATTTGCAAACAATGACTCTGACAAGGAACTAAATCTAAAATATATCAAAGTTTGTACAACTCAACAACAACAGCAACAACAACAACAACAAAACAATCCAATTAAAAAATGGGCAGAGGACCTGAACAGATACTTCACTCATGATGACATACAAATGGCCAACAGATACATGAAAAAATGCTCCACATCACTACCTAGCAAATCAAAAGATGCAAATCAAAATCAAAGTCAGATACCACCTCACACCTGTTAGAATGGCTATAATCAACAAGACAAGAAATAACAAGTGCTGGAGAGGCTGTGGAGAAAAAGAAACCCTCATACACTGCTGGTGGGAATGTAAATTGGTACAACCACTATGGAAGGCAGTATGAAGTTTGCTCAGAAAATTGGGAACGGAGCTACCATATGACCTGGCAATCTCTCTGCTGAATATCTACCCACAAAAATTTGAAAACCTTAGTTCGCAAAGTCTTATGTATCGTAATGTTCATCGCAGCACTGTCTACGGTGGCCAAGTCATGGAAGCAACCAAAGTGCCTTTAATAGATGACTGGGTAAGGAAGCTATGATACATTTACACAACGGAATACTACTCAGCAATAAGAAAAGATGAAATACAGCCATTTGTGACTACATGGATGGACCTTGGGATCATTATGCTAAGCAAAATAATCAAGACAGAACAAAAAAACAACACAAAAAACACAAAAAACAAGAACCATATGACTTCACTCACATGTGGAATATAAAGCTGAAAGCAACAAAGAACAAAAACTCATAGACACAGTCAATAGTTTAGTGGTTACCTGAAGGTAAATGGAGGCAGGGGGTGGGAAAGGAGAAACAGAACCAAATATACTGTAAGGAAAAGAAAACTGACTCTGGGTGGTAAACACATAATGCTTATACATAGACAATGTAATATAGAATTGTACAGCTGGAACTTGTGTAATTTTTACTGACCAATGTCACCCCAATAAACTTAACAATTAAATATAAATTATTAAATAAATAAATACATAAATACATAGAAATATAGGAAGTGAGCTCTCAGACTCTATTACCCTTAGAAATAATTTTACTGATATATCTTCTTAGGTGAGGGAAACAAGAGAATAAAATAAACAAATGGGACTACAAACTAAAAAAACTTTTTCACAACAAAGGTAACCATCAACAAAATAAAAAGACACCCCATTGAATGGGAGAAGATATTCACTAGCGATTCATCTGATAAGGGAATAATATCCAAATTGTATTAAAAATTCATACAACTGAACACCAAAAACCTTTCGAAACAATTCAATTAAAAAGTGGGCAGAGGACCTGAACAGATATTTCTCTAAGGAGGACATACACATGGCCAATAGACTTATGAAAAGGTGTTAAACATCACTAATCATCAGAAAAATGCAAATTAAAACCCCAATGAGATATCACCTCACTTCTGTCAGAATGGTTATGATCAGTAAATCAACAAACAAGTGTTGATTAGAATGTGGAGAAAACAGAAGCATTGTTCACTGTTGGTGGGACTGCAAATTGGTATAGCCACTATGGAGGTTCATAAAAAAATTAAAAATAGAACTACTTATAACCCAGCAATTCAACTACTGGATATTTATCAAAAAAAAAAAAAAAAAAAAAAAAAAAATCACGGGGAAGCCCGATGGCTTAGAGGGTAAAACGCTTGTTTTGCAAGCCCCAGGGACCAAAGATCAAATCCTGGGCCCAGCCTGTGCGGACCCATATGCTGGACTAGAGTGTGCTTCCCACGCGGAAGGCCCCCAGTTTGGTTCTTGCCCTCTGGTTTAGCACCTGGCTCGAGGGGGGCGTGCCTCCCATGTGGGAGGTCCCCAGTCCAGTTCCTGCCCTGCACGGACCGCCCACCTGTGTAAAACAAAACTGTAACTAAACATGTCGAAAATTGATGACATACAACTATGGAGACTGCCCTGGACCCTTCTCCTTCTCTCTATCTCTCTCTGTCTCTGTCAAAAAACAATAAAATAAATCTTAAAAAAAATCCAAATCTAATTTGAAAAAATATATGCACCCCCTTGTTTATTGTAGCACTATTCACAATAGCCAAGATATAGAAACAACTGAAATGCCCATCAATAGATAGTTGAATAAAGAAATTGTGGTACGTTTATGGAATGGAGTATTACTCTGCCATAAAAAGAATAAAATCTTGCCATTTGCAACAACATGAATGTACCTAGAGGTTATTGTTCTAAGTGAAATAAGTCAGACTGAGAAAGACAAATACCATATGATCTCACTTATATGTGGAATCTAAACAACAGAATAAAAAAAAACAATCAAAACAGAAATAGTTTCATAGAGAACAAACTGATGGTTGTTAAATGAAAACGGAATTGGGGAGATGGGTGAGAATGAAGAGATTAGTAAGCACAAATTGGTAGTCTCAAAATAGTCACAGGGATATGAAATACAGGATGGGGAATACAGTCAGTAATGGTGTCAGATGGACAGTAGATTTATTGGGGAAGAATACTTCATAAATTATACATACCTACCCACTGCACTGTACATCTGAAAATAATATTGGATAATAACTATAATTTAGGAAAAAAAATATATCATCACGAGGTGTAGAGTACAGCATAGGGAGTACAATTAATGGTATTGTAATAGCTATGTAAGATGTCAGGTGGGTAGTAGACTTGGGGTTGTCACTCCTCTTGAGGTGTGTAAATGTTTAATCATTATGTTCTTTTGTACACCTGAAACTAATAAAACTAAACAAAAGTGAGAAGGATGAGGAGGAGAAAGCAGCTACTATGCTATATAAGGGAGAGAAACTATAGTAATTTCCATGTCTGGACTGTAACAAATAGCCATTATTTATTGAGAGTTTATTATGTACTTTTTGGAATCACACTGAGATTCTTTCAATAATCATGCAAAATAGGTCTCTTAATCATCCTCATGTTATGGATGAGGAAAATGACCTAGAAGTTTCAAGGTCAGGAAAGCTAACAGGGTTATCTTGGCTCCAAAGTCTATGTTTTTCCATATTGTAGTTTCTCACTTTTTGAGCAAAAATTATGTCTTGACCCAGATTCAAAATACCATTAGAATTCTCCTTCTACATCAGTGGCCAAAGAAGGAAACCAACATTTAGTGCATCCAGCAAAGCTGCCTAGGGGTTGTCCCAGGACCCTTCCCAGCATCCCTGAGAGGTTATTCTACCCTATTTATAGATGGGTAAACCAAGGCTCAGGGGTCATTAAATTGTACAGTCCTGTGAGTGGCAGTTCTGGGTTTCAATCCTATTTGACTCTGAACCCTGGATTTCTCCACTGCAGGAGTACTTCCCAAAGACAGGTAAACCACCAACGACCAGAGGATTTGTTGCAACTTTTGAGTACCACTGATGCAGTTCTTTGTTTTTTTTCCAATCAATTCCTTTTTGATGTAAATGTGTTTCATTTATAATGAAAAACTTGCATTACTAGTGTAAGTGGAATTCAAGTATTCTTAGCAGGGAAGAGGGGGCAGGCATAGACTAAGCCCAGACAAATCAAAACATTATTAGTAATTTGGCCCAGGTCTGTTTGAAGGCTGGGCCTTAAGCTTATATTCTTTTTGTTAAAAAAAAAGATAAAAGAAAAAAGGAGATTAGCAGGTATTAGGAGCTGTCAAGAGACTTTCTCCTGGTTTTTCAGCCAGTTTGAAAGACTGAAAATGGAATACTTTCTTTACTATGTGCTTCAATATTCCTTCCTATGCTCCACATAGCTGTTACAGTGGCATCCAGACCCCCATTGGACACACATTGCTTTGCTCCATAACATCAAGGAAGGCACCCTCAATAATGTGCAGAAAAACAACCTTAGGAAACACTTTAAAGTTGCTGGTGACAGGTGATCCTCAGCAACCATTCCTGCCTAACATAGAGGGAGTATTTTGAAATAAAACCCTGAAAAAGTGTTCTGAGTTTTAGTGGCCTTCCTTAATCCACTTAGTGTAAAAAATGCAGGATGGTGGAACTACCAGGAACACTTATGGAGCAGCTGGTCCTTAAGGCAGGGGGTGGCTTGGCCTACAGAAGGCACTCCAATACTCTCGGATGAATCGAGCTTATGAGCACTGTCACCATGATGGGGAAGAGATCAGAGACAATGAAATTAGGGTTGTTGTTTTTTGTTTTTTTTGTCCTCAACACTGTCACTTTTTGCAGACCAAGTTAAAATGGGTATAATAAAGGCAGCCATAAGAAATAACAAGAGGACCTTTGGTAGGGTATGTACAGAGGGTAACAGGTTGCGGGGGAGATCAGTCCAGCTCCTGTTCACTGCCTGATGGGGGAGGGTCCCAGTTTAAAGTGACTAGTTCCAGCTGGCAGGACCATTTCCCCTCTTCCCCTTGGCTGGGCTAGCTCTATTTGGAAAAACAGATCTCAAATATTCATGAAAGTTCTACTTATGTATTTATCATCTGGACTGTTCCTAATGAAAGGGTAATGGCAGCCCAACAAACCTTACTGATGGTTGCTTCCGGGAAAAAACTCTTAGGTGGATGTCTACCAACCCGAGTGACAATAACCTAGGATCTGAGGACAGGTGTTCCTTTAAGAGATTCTTGGGAAGCTGGGATAGCTCAGTGGTTTGAGTGCTCACTTTGCCGCCCCGGGGACCGAGTATTGAATCCTGGCCCCGGCCCATGTGGAACCATATGCTGAACTGGGGAGTGCCCCCAGTTCAGTTCTCACTGGGTTGAGACCCCAGCCCAGTTCCTGCCCTGTGCAGCCCCGCGCTCACCTGTGAAATGAAACTATGTGGAAAAACCAATGATGTGTAACTATGGAGACTGTTCTAGGCCCTCCCACTTCTCTCTGTCTCTGTCTCTGTCTCTGTATCTCTCTCTCTGTCAAAAACAATAAAAATAAATCTTAAAAAAAAGGGATTCTTAAGTTTCACATGTTCATTTTTTTTTAAAAAGATTCATTTTATTGTCTTTGAGAGAGTCAGAGACAAAGAGAGACAGAGAGAAGGGGGATGGTCCAGAGCAATCCCCACAGCGGCACTTCATCAGTTTTTGACATGGTTTTGTTCCACACAGGTGAGCAGAGGATGCACAGGGCAGGAACCAGTTTGGGGGCCTCTGGCATGGGAGGCCAAGCCAGGGGCAAGAACCAAATTAGGGGCCTCCCACATGGGAAGCACACCCCAGTTCAGCACATGGGTCAGCACAGGCTGGGGCCAGGGCTGGACTCGATCCTCAGTCCCTGGGGCTGCAAAATGAGTGCTCAACCCACTGAACCATCTCGAACTCCCCCACATATTTATTTTGATGCAAATCTTAATAAAATTAATATGAAATATTCTAGACAAACTGGATGATTAACAATCAAGTCCTATTGTCTAATTTTAGTTCCTGAGTTTATGTTGACAAGAGCATTGGTGCCAAGTGGCACTATTTTAGTTGCTGTGAACCAGTGAAACAAGAATAAAACTGAACTTGACAATGTAAATGATACATTCTTGCCAAGCAAAGTGACAATAGTATCATGTTGTATTACTCCAAAGAAGGTTTCTCAGTTAGATCAAATAAAGAAAAATAATGGGACACTGAGTCATAACATGGCACAGGGAAATAGGCATGGAAAATAAAAAATTTGTCCTGAATTGTCACTGTTATAAGCACAACACTGGCATGGTAAATGGGTTGCTTTTAAATTTGGTTAGCTTTGTAGAATTTTCAAAGTTAATTGGTAAATTCTATTTGGCATTTTGAGTTATATAAGTTTATACCTAGTTTTGAGTTTTTTCCTATGAAAGAGCCATTTTAATGAAGTGACTTCAGTTGAATTCAATAATGTAATTTAGCACATTAGTAGATTGATTTCACTCAAGAACACAGATGCAAAAATCCTAAAAATATATTAGTTTTTAAAAACGCAGTAACATACCAAGGGTATCAAAAAATGTATACACATTTTAAGAGATGTTATCTATACATTACTTTTCAAAGTTGAATTGAATTACAGTAGCAATGTGTAGCAATGTGTAGGATGTTTGCTCAAAAGATGGTGTTCATCAAATGAACACCAGTGTCACATTATGAACAGGTAGGACAATCAAAGAAAATGGCAGAAGCATGGTTGTTGTTGGAAGAGCACAAGATCATTTTGAAGTAGAATTTGAAATTCAAGAGTGTTGTGGAAGTACAATGACAATGGAGGCATAAGTGTGCAACAGAACCTCCAACATGCCTAACAACTGCACGCATTCGTGATATGTTAGAGATGCATGGTCAATTGAAAAGGCATGTGCAGCTATACAAGTGGGCACTTGGTCAACATTGCTGAAGTAGTAGTTTGCCATAATCAGAAGTGTCTGAATGCTGATGATAACCACTTTTAGCACCTCTTTGTAATTACAGAAGTCAAATGTGACTTGTATTCATCTTTTGTAATTGGTATATATTGAGCATTATAATTTTAATACAGTTTTTTCTTTTCTAAAAATGTATATACATTTTTAGGCACCCATTGTATATAGGAGTATGTATATAGAGAAAATACTTCATAATCAAATGGACTATATGCTGGTTTTCTATTGATCAATACAGTACACCTATTTGACAAAGGATCAAAAACTACATGATCATCTCAATAGATGCATAAAACACACTGAATCCAAAATACACTCAAGATAAAGAAAAATAAACAAAAACCACAATAGTGACAACCAACCAAAACAAAGAAACAAGCAACTTCAGAATAAACTAGAAACAGAAGTGACGTTCTAAAACTGACCGAAGGCACCTAGTAAACAAGCCTGCAGTACCTTTTCTAAAAACTAAAACTTGAAAGCATTTCTTTTATAAACAGATAAAAGATGAGGACTGTACTCCCATGGTTACCATTCCATCCAACTTGGTACTATGGCCCCAGAGAGTTACAGCAAGACAGGTAACAGAAATAGACACTATAAGACGAAAAAAAGAAGAAATAAATTTGTCATTTGGAGAGGACAGGACTATCTATCTAAATCCATATTCCAAAAGAAACCATGAATTAAATTATTAGAATTAAATGAGTTTAGGGTAGGCTGTTGGATACAAAATCAATATAAAAAGTGAGCTACAATTCTATTCGCCAGAAAATACAATCAGAAAAATTATAGTTAAAAAGTGAAACATAAAATAGTCCCCAAATTATCCAACACCTAGAAAAAATTTAAACTAAACATTTGCAATAAAATTATGGAGATCATAAAACTTTAGTAAAAGACATTTTTTGAAAAAAAATAAACTGTCAACTATAACTATGTATTAAAAACTTCAACAGTTGAAGTTTATAAAGTCTCCTTCAACTGATGTATAAATTAGTGCAATTATAACTAATATCCCCAAAGTGCTTTTACTTTAAAAAGAACTGAACAAACTTATTTTAAACTCTGTGTGTCTATATCTCCATGTGCTTATACATGTGTACATGTGCACACAGGTACACACACAATGCCAAAGATAGTCAAGATGTTTCTTAAAAACATGGCCAGGGGACTAGCTGTGACAATGTACACATTTAGTACAACAGATATATAACTATTACATAATAGATATCACATCATATCTATTATAAAGCTATAGTAATTAGGTGTGTGTTTCTATTACACTGATGAACAAAAGACCAGCAGGACATAATGAGGGGCTGAAACCAAACCCACACATACACAAAAAAGGTGATAAATGACAAAGCTAGCCTTGAAGGTTGGTAAGGAAAGGGGGACTTTTTCAATAAATTATTCAGAGACAAGTGGTTATTCCTATGAAAAAATAAGTGTAACTATGTTTCATGCCTTACCCCAAAATCAATTTCAGTTGGATTAAAGATACAATTGTGAAAGATGAAATTATAAGATTGTTAGAAGGTAATGTCAAAAAATACCTTTATGTCTTTAGAGTAGGAAAGAATTTCTTTAAAAAGACATACAAAATGCAAACCATAAATGAATAAATTTTATTTCACTGAAGTATATCAAAATAAGAGTGAAGGGGAAGCCAGGATGGCTCAGTGGGTTAAGCGCTCACATTGCAGCCCCGGGGACTGAGGATCGAGTCCTGGCCCCAACCCGTGCGGACCCATATGCTGAACTGGGGAATGCCCCCAGTTTGGTTCTCACCAGGGTGAGACCCTGGCCCAGTTCCTGCCCTGTGCAGCCCTGCACCCACCTGTGGAATGAAACTATGTGGAAAAACGGATGATGTGCAACTATGGAGACTGTTCTGGGCCCTCCCCCTTCTCTCTGTCTCTGTCTCTCTCTCTCTCTCTGTCAAAAACAATAAAAGTAAATTTAAAAAAAAAGAAAAAAATAAGGGTGAAAAGACGAGCTATAAAATTAGATAATATATTGTCAATAATAAAATAATTAGAATAAAAATATATAAAGAAATTATGCATATCAAAAAGAGACAAACAACCCTAAAGAAAAATAGGTAAAAGACATGAAGAAGCATTTTATTGACTTTATAACACGAATGGTAAATGTACTTATGACAGATATTAACTTCATTAATAATCAAATATATGAAAATTTAAACCCATAGAAATGGTGGCAAATGTGCACCAAGAGCAATAATGTACACACAACACTGTAAATAAACTTAAAAGCTAACAAGAAATAAGGGGCATATCCATGGTCAAGAAACTGGGCAGATGAGCTGTGATGTATTTATAAAAAGAGCTATCACATAATATTGGAAGAGTCAAATACAGATACATGGGTCAATATCCATAGATATCACAAAGGATGCTAAGTATAAAACCAAACAGGAGTGTGCACAACATACGGTAACAGTTATACCAAGTTAAAATAGAAGTATGTTATTTAGTGGTAAATGTGTGGTAAAACTGCTTTTGAAAAGCAGGAGAGAAGCATGAGGCAAGTTCAGACCAGTGCTTTCCCTGACAGGGCAGGGGCCACGATGGGGTGGGCTCAGGGCTTTGATCATCCTGGTCATGTTCTGTTTCATGCCAAGTGGAAGGTTATATGAGTATTCATTTCATTATTCTTCATAGTTCATATATATTCTTTTGTCTTTCTATAGTATTTCATTAATACATACAATGCATCTGAAACAAAAAATATTTAAATGCAAAAATCTAAAAATAAAATGTTTAGGTCATCCTTAGGGAAGGGGACATTCAAAGTTTTCTTTGTTTAATCCTCCAGTAAAAGTGCTCTGTGCACCACTTGAATGTGAGTACTCGGTGCTTATGACCTCCCCCCAGGAAGAACATTTTATTCTGATCGGAGTTGAGTATTGTATCTGGGGCTCTGGCAGCTCATTTGTGGAAGCTGCAGAGAACTCAGAGGGAAATATGTTAGGTCAATGTTTCATTTCCTTTCAAAATACTGGTAGGGAGAAAGATAAGGGTGGTAGATTAATTACACCAGAGGCTGTATTAGGAAAGAGCCAGTTTCTAGATATTGAAAAACAAAACAAAACAAAACAAAAACAAAAAACAAAAACCCAACTTCTAATAGGTGGCCTTGAATACAAATATCCTTATTCACAGTATTAATAACACTTTGTATTTATAGGGCATTTAAAAGATTTTCAGACTTTTCATAGACATAAACGCATCTGGTCTTGAGATAAGTCACTGTGGCTTTTAAATGAGGACATTGAGCCCAGGCACACAGTTCAGGACAAAGAGAACACAGCAAGGGTTATCAGGACTTGGGTTTCAGTTCTGATAACCATCACCAGGATATGATCTTGGGCAAATTACTTCCATTTTCTGAACTTCAATTTTCTCACTGCTGAATGATGACATTTTGAACAAAAGACAAATGATGAGAAATACCTGACATGGTGATTGGTGTATTGGGAGCCCTGAATAAAGGGCTACTTCATTATTAGTTATGTCTCAAACAACACAGCCAATGTAGTGACAACTTGCTGTCTAAAATCCTTGCTTCCGTTAGTTCAGGCTGTATTTTAGTATACTTCATTATTTATAGGTTTGACTGGAGAAAGTCACACAAAAATTGATTAATATTGCCTAAGAACATCTGTTCATGTGGGCAATAACTCTTCACTCAGGATCAGAAGCAAAAGAAGACAAAACAACTTCGTAACATCCTGATTTTAACTTTGCATTGAATTGACCGGCCAGGACAAATGAGAACTGCAGTGCTCTTAGCATCTGCCTGGAAGCACCTGTTGTCTAACAAAACAACTGTCTTTGGAAGTGACAGTTCCACCAGGAATGTTCTGATTGGCAATTTTGTATGTAACACAGTCCTTTGTTATAGGCCTGGAGATTACAAACATAATCTCACAGATTCCTTGTTTGTCATGCAGTTGGAATTGTGACTGTAACTCCTCAAAGTGAATTAAAGAGGCCACCTAGTTTCCATCCTGCCTACCTGCATCTAAACCCTGGATGCTGAAATCTGGCTGCCAATGAGAAGCACTTGGAGTGGTTTAAAATATACCGATGCCAGAGCCCTACCCTGGTCCAAATACACACAAACTACTGGAAGGTAGTTTGTTAAGAATGACTCTAATCCAAGCTTGTCCAACCTGCAGCCCATGGGCCCACATGTAGCCCAGGACGGCTTTGAATGCAGCCCAACACAAATTCGTAAACTTTCTGAAAACATTATAAATTTTTTTTGCAATTTTTTTTAGCTCATTAGCAATCGTTAGTATTAGTGTATTTTATGTATGGACTAAAGTAATTCTTGGGGAAGCTGGGATGGCTCAGCAGGTTAAGTGCTCCCTTTGCAGCCCCAGGGACAGAGGATCAAGTCCCAGACCTGGCTCGTGCAGACCCATATGCTGAACTGGGGTGTGCTTCCTATGTAGGAGGTCCCCAGTTTGGTTCTCACCCCCCACCACCCAGTTCAGTCCCTGTCTGGAGGGGGCGTGCCTCCCATGTGGGAGGACACCAGGCCAGTTCCTGCCCTGCACAGCCCATGCCCACCTGTGTGGAATGAAACCATGTTGAAAAACTGAAGATGGACAATTATGGAAACTGCTGTAGGCCCTCCCCCTTCTCTTTCTCTCTGTCTCTGTCAGAAAAAATAAAATAAATCTTAAAAAAAAAAAAAGAATTCTTCTTCCAATGTGGCCCTGGGAAGCCAAAATTATATACATCCTTGGTCTCAACAATTATCTACCACTGTAACCCTTTTGTTTCACTAAATGTGTACCAGTCTGTTGAAACTTTGGCCAGTAAAATTTTTGGGTTATTGTCAGAAAGGATATACAGAATCTGCTATCTCATTTGGAAATTACAAATATGCTAGCACATTTCTTTATGACACAGGAGGTAGAAGGCTAGCCTACCAGCTGCTTGACAGGCTGGCTTTGTTCTGACACTGATTTCCTGTTCAGATATGATTCACCAGGGATATGGGGTGATGGCTAAGGCTGTGCCGCAATGAGATATTCTATGGTGAGGTTCATTTATGCTTCATCTGTCTAGATCAGACAGTTTACTTTTCCACCAAACGATTAATTTATGTTTTTATTATTTTGTGCCTTTTGCTAGGAAGATTTTGGAATCAACTAATTTTGTAATTCAGTGACACAGGAAATTTAAAAGACAGAATTCACTAAGGAAGTCCTCCATGAACCTTGTCCTGGGTGATCCCTTTATGGGAAATAGACAGCAGTGACCCCAGAGGGCGTTTCAATGTCTCAAGTTCCATTAAATATTCACATTGCTCAGCTACTTAAAAAAGTATGTGGGGAAGTTGGGATGGCTCATCAGGTTAAGTGCTTGCTTTGGAGTACCAGGGACTGAGGATTGAATCCTGACCCCTGCCCGTATGGACCCATATGCTGAATTGGAGGCTGCCTCCCATGTGGGAAGCCCCCAGCCCAGTTTCCAGCCTGTGTAGCCCCCGCCCACCTGCATGGAATGAAACCATGTTGAAAATTGATGACGTACAACTATGGAGACTCTCTGGGCCCTCCCCCTTCTCTCTTTTTCTCTCTGTTTCTCTCTCTCTCTCTCTGACTCTCTCAAAAACAATAAAATAAATATTTTAAAAAAGTATGAGCAGTAAGGCTATGGAGAAAATTAGGTTATTTAAATAAATACATGTACATGCAATTATAATTTTTAAGAAATCTGGCAGATTACTGGAATTTCATTGAGCTTGAATATGATGTGAGGGGTGCTTATGACTCATTTGGAGTCTGGAAAGCGTAAGATTTAAGGGAGGTATGTGATAAGTTATGGTCTAAAGTAAGCTAACTTCTGCAAAAGGTGAAAATATAGGAAAGTATGACAAATGATCCTGGAATTTATGCTTATATCAGAAAAGGTAACTGATTTTCACCTTGGGTAAATAATATGCCTTAATTGATAGAGTTTATCATTCAGCCATTGATACTCACTCAACGCTTACTCAGGGCTGAGTATTCATTAGTGAATAGGAGAAGGTTCTTAAGGAGCTGGGGAAGAAGAGTAGGTAAACAGGAAATAACCGCACAGCTTGATAATAGCGGTGATAATAATGATGTCACAGTGGTGAGAGAGTCATTGGAAGGGTCTCCAGCACATTCCTGGCTATAGGGTGAGGATCTGGGGAAATTTCCCAAAGGCAGGGAGGGAACTAAGTTGAAATTTAAAATGCAAGGTGGCTTTAACCAGGCACCGGAGCCTGCGGTTGGGGAAAGAGTGGGATTGAGTGTTCTGGATGAAGGGACAGCAAGCACAAAGGTGCTGAGGTGAGAAATGGCCTGGAGTGTTTGGGGAACTGAATGTAGTTTATTAGGACCAGCTCTCAGCCTGGGAAGAGTAGATGGCTGGAGGTGTCAGGGATAGCCTGTTAGGAATGGAGAAGGAATTTGGGCTTTATCCTAAAAGCAATGCAACATTAAGAGGGTTTTATATAGGAAAGTTGGCAAGATCACTCAGTTATTGAAAGAACATTCTGGATCATGGGTAGATTCTGGGAGAGGACCCAGCAGGCAGTTACACAGGAATCCAGGTGTGAGGTGATGGTGGGAATGGAGAGGACAGGATGGGTTGTAATGAAAGTAAAATCCACAGGACCTGTTGATGGAACAAGATGGGGATGAGGAAGGCAGAGGAGTCGAGACTGCCAAGTTTCTGACTTGGGCAACTGAAGAGATGGGGGGTGGGGGTGGGGCATTCGTTGAGTAAGGGCTCCTTGCAAGGACAGCCACAGAGGGTTTGGTGGATGTGATGGTGAGTTCAGGTATGAACAAGCTGAGAAGCCTGGGTGAGTTACACAGCAGGCACCACATACATGGGAATGACACAGGAGAGATCTGGGCACAGAGGGGCAACTCCATGGGCAATGCTGTGTGTGAATGCTGGCCTTGATGTGGCTTACTAACACATGTGATTTGCACTCTTAATTCAGGCCCCACTGAGGAAATTAAAACCTAATTCTAACTGCTAATGACCATCAAAGACATTATGGTAAAAACAAAACCCATTCAGATAAATGATTAGGTTTCCAGATTGAAGAACAGAAATATCAATTTACTAATTTGCTAATTGTTCATTTTTAGTGGAAATAGTTGGAGCTAGATTTTAGCCACAATGCATAATTAAAATAAACACAGTTGAAAATAAGTGAAACTGGGTCTGTTTTTTAGACTGAGTCAGTCTATGCTCACTTATATAATTGTTTTATCAGGAGTAGGCATCCATGATCACCAGGAGTCAGACAAGAAAAATGAAACTTCATAGACTGTGGGAATAATCATGTCCAAGGGCAGAAAGACATCTGGATCAAAAAAAGTTGTTTAAAAAAGGGAAATAGTACGACTCTCCAGTATTTCTAATTGATTTGTAAAGTCAGTAAGGGCTAACAAAATGTAACAAAGGAGGAGTTTTGTGAAGTCTGTTTGGAAGAAAAGGCAGGAAGAATCATTTGCAAATAATTTACTTAGATGTTGCTAAAATGTGTCCAAACATTATTGGGAGCATCTTTTTGCAAGGGAGTTTAATAGTTTCAGTTGGATGCCTCACCTGCCTAGGTATTGTTAACCAGTTCAGACACAATTACCAGAGGAAGTGAGGAACACACATTAGTAAGGCCAGACTGTTTCCTCTGATGTCAGACCCAATAGAATCACCTTTGGTAGGGATGCTGGAATGGCTCAGCAAGTTGGGCACTTGCCTTGAAGCCCTACGGTCCAAGGGTCGAATCCCAGCCGTGGCTCGTGCAGACCCATATGATGAACTGGGGTGTCCTTCCCATCTGGGAGTCCCCCAGTTCAGTTCCCACCAGGGCATGCTTCTCATGTTGGAAACCCCCGGTTTGCCCCCCAGAGCAAGGTGGTGTGCCTCCAATGCAGGGGGCCCCTGGCCTGGTTCTCACCTTGTGTGGCCCTCGCCCAATGGTGTGAAATGAAACTATGTTGAAAACTGATGGCGTACAACTATAGAGACTGCTCTGGGCCCTCCCTGTTCTCTCTCTGTCAAAAACAGTAAAATAAATCTAAAAAACAAAACAAAACAAAAAAGACCAAACCATTTCTGGCGTCTAGGTGGGACAAGAATGGAGGTGCTTTTATCTTCTGAAATTCCTATGGAACAGCAAGGTTCTTTTTGCCTCTTTGGTCTGAATACCAAGTCCAGCTGCTTCTTCTTGGCAAGTTTGAATAGTGAACACTCACAGCTTTGTTCTGAAATCTTTCATGGCATAATACATATTCTAAGGAAAAAGGGTCTGACCCAAAAATCTAGAATTCAGTCCATGGCATTGTTCATGATGTGAACTGCTGAGTTAATCAAGCACTAGACAAGTTATTAAGCCTTAAATTCTCTAAGTTATAACATCAAGTTTTCCCAGTTTCCATGAATTTTGTAACTTGAGCACATAATTCTGACATTTAATTCATTTAACAAGTTTGTTGAAACCCTGTGCTCTGCTCAATACAGAGCATCAGGCTGTAGAAGATGAAAAGGTGAAGACAAAACATTCTTTCCTTGTCAGGAGCGATGTCACCCTGTGTGATAATTGTGACAGTTAATGGCAAGACTACTTGTCCTGAGAGACTCTCAATGTAGCCCCTGAGGATGGCTGGTTAGTCAATGACGGGTACGATTCCTGGAGGAGAAACAACCTAAGACAGGCACAGTTGCATAGGGGACATCGGAATAATATTGGGAAAATAAGAAACGAGACTTTATCTCTCTTTCCCAGGAGTTTCTCTTCTCTTGCCCCTTGCCCCTCAAAGGAATGATAGAGGGTTGCTGGAATGTTTCTGCCTGGCTTGAGCATGACCAGACTCCCAGCCTTGGGAGATAAGCAACTCCCATGCTTTCAGATGCAGGTGCAGAGCAGTCTGCTCCTTGATGATCTTTTACTGTACCAGCAAGTTCTTTTCCCAGGAATGCTCTGACCATCTAGTCACCCAATTATTGCTGTTTTGCAGTGAAATAAACAATTGCTCTGTAGACATGATATCTCTGCTTATTAGTCCTGAGAAAAATAGTCTCTATTCTGTGTCAAGTTAATTTTTACATTGTAGCCATGTAGCTGTCCACATAATCATTTACTATATAAGAAGCTGTAAAAATAAACTCGGGGATGAAGATCGCAAAGACTTTCTGACAGCCCTCCCAATCCCATTTTCTGTGTCTTGGTCTTTGTTTTTCTCAATCCTCACGCCCAGCTCCAGGACCATTCGACTTTGACGTCAGGCTCCATCATTTCCTTGAACAGCTTACAGTGGGGTATGGGAAATAAAGATTTTCAAAAGTAAAATAGCTGAATAATAAAACAAAGAAGCCTATGATTAACTGCTACAGTAAGTGAGACTGAAAGTGGCATAGTAGTTTAGAGGAAGAAAGTCATGTCTATTACACACAATTTAGGAGATGAAACAATTACTTTGATATTTTTCAATGGTGAAACATTTTAAGAATTATGATAAAGAAGTGTTTCCTCAATGGAAGAAATGTACAAAATAGTCTAGAAAAGCCTATTATTACAAGCACTAAGGAGAATTCTGAGCAGCACACATAGTATAGATCACCCCAAGGCTACTGGAAAAATCTTCAAATGCCCAGAACCGGCTCTGTCCACGTAATGGCGGTGATGGGTTTTCCCAAGACTGCAGTATAACTGTGGCCTCCACCCTCATTCTAATGTCTAAAAAAGTTATTTAATTAGTAACTGCCTCGTTACATTATCTAAGAAATCTATCATTAAAGGCACTCAATGCAGAACTCTGGTTCTGTTTTTAAATTCTATTTGATAGATTATCCTGAAATGCTCTAACCTAATATTGCCAAGGCTGATATGGCCAGCCTTCCGAATTAGATTCTTCATAAGACATAATACACTGCTTCTATCACAATTGCATTAGGGATGCTTTGAGGAGGAAGACAGCTTGGTTTATCCTCACAGACCAACTTGCACAATATGGTAAAGTCTAAATCCACCTTTTCCTCAAGGTTGCTTACAAGTGAGTTCTAGAAAGTATCTGTTAAGTATTTGAGGCACAGATGGGGAGAAAGGACATATTTACACAGTGCTCTGAAACCAACAGAACAAATGGTATTGTTATCCCAGAGGACCAGGCTGTTTGTGCTCAGAATCCACAAAAGCACTGTGCATCCTCCTTCATGCAGATTGTGTGGAATTCCTAACCTTCATATCTGACAACAAACTTCCCATTCTTTCTAATTTTTTAAAAAGATTTATTTTGTTGTTTGAGAGAAGGTGAGTGAGAGAGAGAGAGAGAGAGAGAGAGAGAGAGAGAGAGAGAGAGAGAGAAGAAAGAAGGATCCAAAGCAGTCTCCGTAGTTGTCCATCATTAGTTGTGACATGGTTTCATTCCACACAGGTGGATGTGGGGCCATGTGGGGTGGGAATTGAACTGGGGCCTCCCACATAGGAGGGGAGAACCTTCATTCCCATCCCAGAGGTTACTAGTTGTGCTGCAGTTCAGCATATGGTTTGCATGGGCTGGGATTGAGATTTGATCTCCGGAACTCATGGTTGCAAGGCAAGCGCTCAACCTGCTGAGCTGTCCCGGCATTCCTCTTTTTACTTTTAATGAATATATGCTGCCGTATCCAAGAAACTTTTAGTAGTGGATAAAATGCCCATAGTCTGTCCAGGCCCAAATGATCATCTTTTCCCACTTGCAAACATACACCAAGCAGCTTATTTTTAGTCCTACTATTATTTAATAGATGATATATTTCTCATGTTCATACAGGCTACCTATTTTTAGTGGTTGCATAATAGCTCGTCCTTTCAATGTAACACATTTTACCTAAGCGCTCTCCTATTCACACTTAAGATATTTCCAACCTTCAAATTATTATTATAGAAAACAATGGTATCAGTATCTGTGTTTACATAGTTTTGGGTTCTCTTTAAAATGGGCTTCTGTGTAAAAGTATAGGAATGTCTTTATGACTACATATTTTCCTATTATTTTAAGAATGAATTTCCTCCTGTGTCCCTCCCCTTTGTTCATACAGCATGGAAATAGTAGTTTAAATAAATTTTAAAATTCTCCACTGAACCACAATTTTCCATTTCCCTGGTTTCCCTCACTTCATCTATGACTAAACTGTTATGAAGTTGCTTTTGTGCTTGGAAATCCCTATGTGTTCAGAGAGCCTGTTGGTTTAAGGCCCAATAATCCCCTCCTAACTCTTCTCATTCTGTATGCTAGAGCATCTCTGTTATATTGGTCCATCCATTCAAGTTAATTACCACAAACTTAGTTTATCTACTTGAGTGCAAGTGACTATCAAAGTGATTGAGTCCTATAGAGCCAGGAAGTTATAACATATTGAATTCAATTTGAAGGGTACCCTTTGTGAGCTGGTAAATCACTCAGCACACCAACTCTATCCATTATTTGAGGATACATAAGGCGATTTTCATCCCTGTGAATTAATTTCTTGGCTACTGTTATAGACTTCAGTGTCCATGATGAATGTTTTTACAATGAATACCAAATTAACCCAAACTGATTAGAGGCTTTTACAAATTATTAATGGAATGTCACTTCAGTCTGGTCCTCTTTGTGTATGTGACATTTCATGAAATAATCTACTCTTGCTGGGAAAAAGATCAATCTTTCTCTCCTTGCTGGATTCGTCAATGCTAATAAAAATGCTCCCTGCCCTCTCTGTTACTTAGACATGGGTGAGTAATAATGTGCTTGGGGATAGTTGTGACCTAGGGGAGGCAGCGCACCCTATTTCTGCTCAGTTCTCTGGTGGCTGCTCAGGAATGACAGACAGTTGCTGACCAGTTGGAGGTCCTACGATTGGATGGTGTGCTTTATAGGATGGCTGGGAAAAGCAAGAGCAGGATCCATAGGTTTTAACCCCCCACCCCAGTTTCATTGAAATATAATTGACATATAATAAAGTGTAAGTTTAAGGTGTTACAAAATGATTGCCACCATAGTATTAGCTAATACCGCCATCTCATTACATAATTACCATTCCTTAAGTCAGATGGAGAAAGACAAATACTGTAAGATATCACTTATATGTGGAATCTGAAAACCTCAAACTTGTAGAAAGCAAGAATATAGGGGTGGTTAACAGGGCTGGGATGGGGGCAGGAAGAATAATGGGAAGATGGTTGAAGGGCACAAACTTGCAGTTAGAAGATGAGTAAGTTCTGGGATTGAATGCCCAGGGATTTTTAAAGAAACATGTTTTCTCTGTTTAAGTGATAAGTTCTGGGGTGGCATCAGAGTAGAAGAAGTGCTGTCACCTGATAATAGCTTTTTTCAATACAATACATACTTGCAAAACCTATGTACAACTGGAGGCTTAGAAGAATATGACTTGATGGTTTATTTTCTAAACAGCTCCTCTGTTCCAACCCTCTGAGGGTTAGAAAAGTGTGAGAAATTAGATTGAGCACTTTGGATGCCTCCTCAGACCCATGAGTCATAATCAGCATTTCCTGGTTTTACCAAGGGCAGCCAAACTCACCTTCTGACATGCCAACATTTCATTTCATATAATTCTTGCTTTTCTTCTCATTCACTACATTTTGGTTAAGCCAAGTAAATAATCCTAATAGCAACAACAATAAAAACCACCATTTATTGAGTATTTTCATTATATGAGGTTTCATACCATGTACTCTAAAGAGATTAATCTCATCTCCATGTTACAGGAGAGGAAATTGAGGCTTTGAGAGGTCGAATATCTTAATCAAGACCACACCTTTACTAAGTGCCAGAACCAAGGTCTGAATTTTGCCTTTATGACTCTAAACCTTTTGCTATCAATGGTCGTTGAAAAACAAAACACATTAGAAAGAAAGTAACCTCCTTTGATAAAATGGTCCTGTGAAGCAGGTGAAAAGAAAACACTGAGACAAAAGGATTCAAAGGAAGCATCACTGGACCACCTCCAAGTATGACCCACTCAAAAGGGCAGACTAGTCAGGAACTGGAGCCCCCCTGCACTGTAGGGTCAGCCTTAGCACCATAGCTCCTCGCCAGTCCTCTCAATCAGCCTGAGGGTCAATCCATCTCACTGATGTGCAGACAGTAACAAACACTCAATTACAACAGGAGGGTACACACAACCCACACAAGGGACACTCCTAGAGCACCCAGCTCTGGTGACCAAGGAGATTGCACCATTGGGTCACACAGGACACCTACTACATGACACCACTCTGCGAAGACAAAGAGACATAGCATAACTACCTAATAGATAGATCCAAACACAGGGAAGCAACCAAAAATGGGGAGACAAAGAAACATGTCCCAAATGAAAGAACAGAGCAGAGCTCCAGAAAAAGAACTAAGCAAAATAGACAAGTAATCTACCAGATGCCAAGTTCCAAACACTGGTTATAAGGATGCTCAATGATTTCAAGAAGAACTTCAACAAAGAAATAAAAAACATAAAAATTGAAATAGAAAACAAAAAAGAACCAGTCGGAAACAAAGAACACAATAAGCAAAACAAAGAATACACTAGAGGGAATCAAGAGTAAATTAAATGAAGCAGAAAATCAAAGCAGTGATTTAAAAAATAAGGTAGCTAAAAGCAACCATTCAGAACAGAAAAAAATAAAAGAATAAAAAAATGAAGGTAATTTAAGAGGCCTCTGGGACAACATTAAGTGCACATTTGCATCATAGAGGTCCTAGTAGAAGAGATAGAACAAGAAAATGAAAACACATTTGAAGAAATAATGACTGAAAACTTTCCTAACCTGGTGAAGGAAATGGATATACAAGTCTAGGAAGCACAGGGAGTTAGTTCCAAATAAGATAAACCCAAACAGGCCCACAGAAGACATATCATAACCAAAATGCCAAACATTAAAGATGAAAGGATCTTAAAAGCAGAGCAAGAGAAAAACAGTTAGTTACCTACAAGGGAGCTCCCATTAGACTGGAAGCTGATTTATCAAAAGAAACTTTGCAGGCTAGAAGGAATTGGTACTAAATATTCAAAGTGACGAAAAGGAAGGACCTACACCAGGGTTACCCAGGAAGGCTATTATTTAGAATCAAAGGACAGATTAACAGCTTCCCAGACAAGAAAAAGCTAAAGGAGTTCATCAACACCAAACCCATATTATAAGAAATCTTAGAGGAATTTCTTTAAGATGAAGAGAAAAAAAAAAGATAAAAAATATGAATAATAAAATTGCAACAACTACATATCTATCAACAATTACTTTCAATGTAAATTGATTAAAATGCTCTAATAAAAGGACAGGGTAGCTGAGTGGATAAGAAAATAAGACCCTTACATATGCTGCCTACAGGCAACTTACTTCGGATTGAAAGGCACACACAGACTGAAATAAAGGGATGGGAAATAAAGAAATATTTCATAAAGATGAAACAAACAGTCAGACAAAAGCTGAGGTAGCAATACTTATATAAGACAAAATAGACTTTAAAAAAAGGTTATAACAAGAGACAAAAAAGGACCCAATAGTTCCACTTATGGGGATTTATCCAAAGAAATCCAAAACACTACTTCAAGAGGACATGTGTATCCATATGTTCATTGCAGCATTGTTTACAATGGCCAAGAAGTGGAGGAAGCCTGGGTGTCCGTCGATGGATAAATGAATAAAGAGTAGGTGGTACATATATTGCTCAGCTGTGGAAAGGAATGGGTTTTTGCAATCTGTGGCAGCCTGGAAGGACCTGGTGGGTATTGTGGTGAGTAGAGTATGTCACCAGAGATAGACAGATGCAAAATGATTTCAATTATATGTGGAATATAAAGAATAAAATGGAGAAACAAAACAGAATCAAACATATAGATACAGAAAACATTTTGATGGTTGCCACATGGGAGGGGCTTGGGGGTGAGTGAAAAAGCACAAATTAAGAAGTACAAATTGGTTATTACACGGTATTCACGGGGATGTAAAGTACAGCATATAGCATATAGTCAATAATTATATAATCTATAATGTAATAATTATGTTTGGTGTCAGATGGGTACTAGACTAGTCAGGGAGATGAATCATTTCTCAAATTATATAAAAGTACACCTGAAATTAATAGAATATAACATTGAATGTCAAAATAAAGAAATACTGAGGTAAAAAAAGGAGTACGGAGAGTGATCAACTCTCTGCCTCCAAATTTTAGCTATAATCCTCCAGTGTACGTGTACACACACATACAGCTCCTCCTTCTGCAAATGTGGGTTAAATTTTTCTTTAAATTGCACGCCCTTTTTAGAAGGCAGGCCTAGCTTGGGTGATCTGTTACAGTCTGGCCTCTCTCATGTGCTGATGGCAGGGCATGACTCTATAAGCTTAGTGATGACCAAAGGGCAACACAAAAGAGGCAACAGGTCTCAAAGAAAGACACCTTGACCCGTGGTCAACTCAGGATGTTCTTTTCTGATGACTATAAAAAAGGACAATGTCCACTCAGTGAGGCTGCCCAGGCCACATGCTTGTCTCTGAGCAGTGGGATGAGGCCAGGGTGCAAAGCTGTTGGCCTCTGGAGGATCCACAGAGGAGGGAGAACTCTTTACAAAGGCTCAATGTCACATTTACAGAATGACTGAATGGGTATGGGAAAGATCTGCTTCCCAGAAACATCTTTAATCACTGACTTTCTGAGAGATTTAAAATGAACTATTAGAGATGCAGTCACTTGAGTCTTGAATGCTCAGGTCACCTATGGAACCATACTTTTACCATATGTAAGAGTTAGTGCTTTTAAGGATAGATGGGTTTTATCTTCTTTGTTATGACTAAGCTGATGGATTGGTGTGCCTTTGCCAAGTCAGCTGACAATGTCCTCCCAACCTCCTGCCACACTCTGATTTTGATCAGTTTAATGTGCTTTGCAAAACCTCTCAACACTAAGTGTGTAGCATCAGGGACACTTTAGTGAGTTAAAATAGTTTTATGGCCTATATACTCCTGTTTCTTTAAATCAATGAGGGGAAATAAAATTAATATGCAACCAAGAAAATAAAATTGTCTTACTGGGGAAAGTAAGACTAATTTAATTTCTAAGACAGTAGACAGCCTATGCAATAAATCTCACCCCAAGCTTATAAAAACAGGAATTTCTATACTAGTTCAGAAAAATGTTTTAAAAATGCAGCTTTAGTTAAGTAGCTTAAAGATGTGGAATAAAACAGTGACTTGAATACAGCCACTTGCTCTTCAAACTGGGGGGCCTTTCTGCAAAGAGGTGATCTAATCTCTTGAACTAAAAGGGAAATAGCACTGACAAATGTAATCTGGTTTTAGGCAAACATAATGTTAGTGTTGGAACAAACCCAGGAGATCATTGTATCCAAATCTTTCACTCAGTAGCTGGGCCCTAATAGCAGCCTGTGAACTGTCCCGTCAGCTGGTCCATGCACATTCAGGATGAGAACTTGCATCTTCTAACCACTTATTCAGAGCCCTTTCACTAGACCATCCCTGCCACTCACAGTGTCTCCAAACATCTTAGTTTTGTCAATTTGTGTAGGACCTGTGAAGCTGTTTGATGTGAAGCTGAGAGGGTCACACCAGCTATGGGGAATTCTGCATGGTGATGCTACTTGCAGGGGGCCTAGCTCCATAAAAACCAGCAAATTTACTTTCTTCATCAAACCCTCCAAAGAAAAGAGACAGTGTTCCAAAAGCAAAGCAAAGGAAACTATCAGTGACTACAATTCTGAGAATTCCCACTTGCAATCGTTCTGACGTGGTGTCTGAGTTCAGCATAGATCTGTAACCTGTGCCCACAGCCACAGTTAGGGACCAGTCTGAGGATGTCGGATATGGAAACCAAAGAAAATGCCATATGGTTTTAAGAGAATTCTCTATCAAAAAGCAATGGGTGTTTTACATATGCAGACACACTGGTGTCCTTACCCAAACTGTAACTCATACATACATGCAGCAACTGTATACAATGAGATTGATTCAATCTATAAAATGTAACCTACGTCAAATTCAAAACATGGCCACAGATGTGATTTGCTTACCAGCTGCTGGCCCTTAGGGCCCCATCCTGCATACTGAAGTTTTGCATTGCTGACTTCCGGTGGATCTAGACTTTGAGGATCCCTGGAGGGGGGAAAAGCATAATGGTGGGAAACAAGAAAATAAGATGTTAGAATTTTATCCTCTAGTTATTCCTTATTCCCTTCTCCTTCCACTCCATCAATTTTGGAGCTTGTGGTATTAATCTGTCTCATTCAGTTTCCATTAGATTTCTCCAGATGTACGGTATATAATTTACATGAAGCTGAAATATAAATAGGTCCATCGCTGCTTAACCCAAACAGTAAACATTCACCAAGAGAGGTCTATAGATCAATTTTTAACAAGATATCCAGAACAGTCACACTTAAAAATTGAAAATAAGGGATGCCTACACAGCTCAGTGTTTGAGCACTTGCCTCACAAGCACGGGTTCTGGGGTTTGATTCTCAGCCTCAGCCCATGCAAACCCTATATGGTGAACTGTGGTGCAACTGGTAACCACCAGGAAGCCCCTGGTTCAGTTCCCACCTCTGTGGCCCCACATCCACCTGTGTGAAATAAAACCGTATCACAACTTATGATGTACAATTATGGAGACTGCTCTGGGCTCTCCCCCCTTCTCTCTCTCATATTCTCTCAATAAAATAAATCTTAAAAAATTGAAACAAATAGCTATGTGACAATAAATCCCCACAGTTTGTATCTCCATCTTTGACTTTCCTGGCATAATGAGTAGTCTTCTGAGTATAACGCTAGGTCATTCTGACCTTCCAAAACCAGTGACTTCAAGGACAGATTCCATTTTTTGGTTTGTGTTGATAGGTTCAGCTCTCCAGAAAGAGGGAGGGAGAAAGGGAAGGGGACAAGGAAGAGAGACAGGGAGGAGAGTGGAAAGAGTAAGAAAAAGATTTTTTTCTTTCAAATATCACTTAAATTTTTCATTTTTAATTTATCGGATGCAAAATACCATGTCAACAAAATCTTGCCTATGAACTTAAATGTCATCATAAATAAAAATCATAATAAAAAAATACTAACATTTTCACAAGTCTTAAATATTTCAGTACATTTTGTAGCTACTACCACCTACAGTGTGTAGAAAAGGCTGATTTTTATATATTTTTGGATAACACTGCTGCCCATGAACAATAATAACTGTGTTCTGTTGAGTAGGTCAGACTTTGTCAGGTGAGCATCCTATCACTTGGCTATAATGTTTCATACACAGAAGAACATAGTTATGAATGTGCTCCTCCATCTATAGAGACACACTATGGTTGGATGGTCTGTGGAAAAGGAAGACACTGACTTTTAGGAATTGCTTGAACAAAGGAAATAAAGCAAGAGGGGAAGAGAGGTGAAGTTGGTAAGGACATGCTGTTTCAGGGCTTAAATTAGTAAAAAATTCTAAATAATTGCTTAATAATCCTACCAGGACAAAAAGGTACATTCCAGAGTAAAAGGCACTGGGAAAAGTGAATCAGCCTGCAACACCCCAGATATTTTTAGTGGATAGCCCTGGGTCTGAAGAAATTGGGAAGCCTAAAGATGGGTGATAAAGAGCCAAGGAAGCTGACAATTGTAATAGGAATCAGCTGGCAAAGCTGATACCCAGGCTGCCAGAAGAGTAATTGGGGGAATCTCAACCTTCCAGGTTGCAAATGAACTTTAACAAACTCTACCATTTGTATATATTTTTAATGTATCAAAGTGTTTTCATAAACATAGGTGATTCCCTCTTTAATCTTGTGTAGGTGGGAAGCTGGGATGGCTCAGCAGGCTAAGCTTTCACTTTGCTGCCCCGAGGTCTGAGAATCGAATCTTGGTCCTGGCCCCAGCCTGTGTGGACCCATATGCTGAACTGGGGAGTGCATCCCATGTGGGAGGTCCCTAGTCATTCTCACCAGGGCGAGCTTCCCATTTGGGAAGTCCCCGTTCAGCCCCCAGCCCACAGGAACATGCCTCTCATGTGGGAGGCCCCCAGCCTGGTTCCTGCCCTGTGTGGCCCCTGCCCACCTGAGATTTGTTCTGTACAGAGTATGAGTGGAAAGACTGGGAATGGGGTCATTGGCATGAGGAAGGAGTAGCACTTCTCTCAGTATATTTTTGAGTATAATGCCCAATCTTAGACCATAGGAAGGTTTCACATATTCTTCACACACTTCAAAAAATAAATAAAACAAAAGTGACCAGGATGTGAGGGAACCCAAAAATACAATCAAAACACTAACAACAGAACAGAACCACAGTATAATACAAAAAAGGCACAAGACTACAATGAAAGACTGAGGAAGACATTAACCAACAGAAGAGACTTTGGGAAAATGGTATCTTGACTGGATACTGCAAAGCTAAAGACAAAATGAACTGTTATTATCTAATGCATACCAGTATTTCTCACAGGGGTATGAGTTGGCAATCCTGAAACTCCTTTATGTGTATGCTAGAATTACCTAGTATGCAAATATATAAGTATACTGGAGATAATGAGAGCTAGGTTTCTCACAGATGGAGAAAAGTTTATAAGGAAAAGGGGAAGGCTAAAAGAAACTGTGATGTTGGATTGGGATCAGTGGTGTCAGTATAAATGCACTGTTTTAATATATACAGAGATCTACACTACAGATCTGCACATATCCACATATCAGTATTCATGCGTATGTACCCTGTCTGTTTTTGTGGAGAGGCCCAGAAGTAATGAGCACATCCAGAGCCCATATTTTGGTCTCTGAACATCATCTTTCAGTAGAATTAACAGGGCTCCTAGGAGAAGCAATTGTACACATGCTGAAGCAGGAAAAATATGGCATGAGTCTGAAACATCTTGTGGGGCCAGAAAGTAAGGAAATACTAAAAAAAAGATAGAGGCTTGTTGAAAGAACACAGAAGTGGCCAACAAAATAATTCACGTTGGTATGTGGATTATAGCCCTTGCATATCATAACCCAGAAAAGGAAACATCCATGAGTCCATATTAATACAAATAAATAATCAAGTAAATAAATAAATGTAGGAGGAGAGCCAGTTCTTCTTCATAATATGATTCCAATCAGTAAGTACAGAGAGAAGGAAGGAAAGAGCAGCCCCTGGGACCTTAACTGAATGCTGCAGATAAGATCCACTGATGGCTGCTAAAATTAGTGGGAGAAAGTTTGAAGAGAAATGGGATTTGCATAGTCACAAAGTTTCTCACCCAAGGTACTTATCAGCCAGAAAAGGGAAGATAGCACCCTTACAGTGGGAAAACCCTGCAGACAGAAACTTAACCAAGAGATCAAGGTTAATGTCACTAGAAGTATCACACACCATCAAGTAGCCTTTGGTGTGATGCATTGAGAAGATGAAAGTTTCATTTATGTGGTATTTTTGCCCCCAATGCATCTCAGTCCAACCCTGAGAGGACATCAATCTCTAGTTGAGGCATGCTTTACAAAAATAGCTAATCAGCAATCTTTGAAAATGTCAAGCTCATGGAAGCCAAGAAAAGACAGGAAATGTTATAAACTGGAGGGGCCTAAGGTGAAATAATATCTAAAGGCATAAGGGATCCTGTGACAGAAAAAAGACATTAGTAGAAAAAAAAGGTAAAATTCAAATAAGGTCTGTAGTTAATTTAATAATATTGTATCAGTGTTAATTTCCTGTTCTTGATAATTATACTGTGGTTAAAAAATATACCAATAGTAAGAGAAGTACAGTGAGGCATATAAAGGGTCTTTGTAATATTATTGCATTTTTTCTTAGTCTAAAATTACTTCATACTGAAAAGCTAAAAAATTAAACAAATGTAATAGCTTATATCTAATTGGTTATAAACATTATTATGGAAAGGAATGAAAAGTTAGATAATTTCCTTACCAACATACTGTGACCTTGATATTGAGTTAAAAAAAAATTACTTTCACAGCTAGCACACAACACAGGCACTCAATACATACATTTGAACACACACACAAGTGAGTAAGTACAGATGGGTTGTGGAGGGGGCACTAGCAGACCTTTTGCAAGTTTATAGAAAAAAGCCAATGAGTTCAGTTAACCAGGGTTTATATAGAACCTTCCAGGCTCAGAAGATAGAATTAGGGACCAGAAAGAAATGTTTAAACTCCATAGCCTTACTTAATGTTAAAATTCATGTTGTTATTATAGATTATCATTTCCAGTAAGTACCCAGGAGATTTCTAGTAAGTACCTAGGACATTCCAGAACAGCAGGGATTAACTTCTCTTCCAAATCTAGCTCATGTGTATGCCCATAAGTGCTGATGAGAAATGTTATCTCTGAGTGGATAAAGTCCCTCAGATGACTCCAGTCATGCATTTAGCTTTATGATCTCTATACTCATCTGTGCATAAGAGACCTTTACACCCTCTCTAAAGCTAAATACATTTCCCTCTCCTGAAGCCATCACATTAGACATCTTTCTATAGCCTGAAGGCAACAAAGTAACAGGAAGGACCACAGGCTGCAGGTGGGAAGTCTGGCTCCCGAGTTCCAGTTTCGGGACACGCAGGTGACATGGCCTGGCCCAACACAGATGCACCTTAGTTCCTTCCACCAATGACTTTTTCCCCACAAAATGGTCATGAAAATCAAGAGAAACAGTCAACATTACTCTGTGAACTCCAACACACTTTAAAGAAGTAATTGTTGTTTTATTTTTCCCAGCTAGTGACTGTATCCCTATCTATGTAAGTTAAACAAATGACCCAAAGATGCCCAAAGTGAGTGACCTCCTGTATTTGCAGTAGCTGCAACTTGGAAAACACCAGTGTGTATATTATACATGGGAGGAAGCTGGGATGTAAGAAAAGATATCCAAGAAGCTCTGAATGTGATTCTGAATTCTGCCACTAACTAGCAACGTGGCTTGGGGTAATAGAGACACTTAATCTAAGTCTTTCTCCCCATGTGTAAAATGAGAATAATGCTTGCTTCACAGGATGGGACTCTATAATAAACTGTACATAAAAATAGATAGCACAGAGCTTGCCTATAGACAGACATTCAGCATATTCCAGTTTACTCATTAGGAAACTGGTAAACAGGTCAACTCTGCAAACCACTGTCTATACAAAAATTTAACGAAAGGTCCGATAACGTATTACACATAACCCCAGATTTACTCTATAAGTCTCAGCAACAGAGAAATGGTCTAAAGTCCTTTATTTGATAGGAGCTTGGGTTTGGGGACCTCAACCCTCATGCCTTCATGTGCTTCTATGACATAAACCTATATATTTGCATTGGAGTGTGATGGTGTCAGATTCTTTTGCTTTCAAGGCAAAAGTGGATTTCAGCGTGATCTCTTCCAACTTCCTCTGGAAGGTGCAGTCCCTTCTTCAACGATTCACTTGATGGTCATTCATTCTCTGCTTAAATCGCTTAAAAGTTTTCCTTGCATAATCCTTCTGTGCCCTAGCCTAGCAAATGCCCAACTTGGCTTTATGCCTAATTGCCTCCTTCACAGAAACACCTAGATCACTGAGAACCAGCAGAAAAAAGCTGGAAAACAAATGAGGTCTCTAATACCAGCTGGGTGGGAGCCCCTCCTTCTCAGTGAGATCCCAATCTTTGCTGCTGTCATCACAGCCCTTTTATCCACTGCCCCTTCCTCGGAGCAGATGACTACAGGTGGGCAGACGAAGGGGCACAGTTCTGATTGACTTCTAGGAAGAGCCTGCAGTTCAGCTGTGGGGTGCGCTGATGGCTCCCTGCCGTTCTGTCATCCCAGTGAGCTTTAGCTTTCAACTCAGGTCATACTCTCCAGGGTCAGCCCTCAGCCAATGACTGAGTGGAGCAGTAATTTCTGCAGTGAGTCCTAATCCAATAACAGAAATCTTT